>JAQFZC010001550.1:0-29129 GCA_034695205.1 Dicyrtoma fusca | reverse complement strand
ACTTACTAAAGGTAGTGGATCACATTAATGTGGTGATTGCACAAATCCATGAGATACACTGAAAAGCTATACCTTGTCAGAATTGTTATTTATGCAAAGCAAAGAATCGGAAATTTATTGGAGAACAGCATATTACTAAATGCTAGCAAAAATTATAACTTCAAAGTAGGAAATTATGTGATTTGCCTCATTCTAATTTATCAGTGCAACTTGTGTTTGATTAAGAACCCATGCTTAATATCTAGCCCCATTTTTGTCCAATTAGTTGCGATTTTTGGCTCTACCAGACCAGGGCTAAGGTCGGTCATTTACCATTTACGGAATGCACAATAGGGTAGGAACTACCTACCCAAACTAATTACATTTGGGTATGACGAAATATGAGTATGATTTAATATGGACTTTTAACACGAAAGCAAGTTATGCGAACGATTCTTTAACAGCTTTTGAACGCATGAATGCATGAATACTTCGCATAATTAGTAAACAAAGTATTTTTACAATACTGCACAAATCAACACTGCTACAAATCAAGAATTTTGACTGTAAGGTTTGAAGTTCCTTTTGCTACACATCAGTACATCATGACAATATTATATATACAATTTTAATAAAAATAAAAATGTACAGTACAAACAGTAACGAAGTAACATTGTGCAGCATCATAAATTGTTGCATGATTATATCTATAAGATTATGATCTATAAGATGGTCAAGAATAAAATAGCAGCAATTAACATTATTGCAGAAATATATTATAAACATACATCATAAAATAATCTATAGTATTTAACTCTGTAATATAATAAAGCTTTCATAGATTCTTAACCAGCTAACAAAACCTTTATTACCAAAATCTTACAGACACACGTGTAAAAGGTATGAACACATTGATACATTTAATGCATTAAAAGTAAACATTACAACTATGTACATAATAGTAGAATAAGGCGATAAAAAACTACAATTTGCCACGGCGAAAGTGTAAGCTCTTTATATATTAGTTTTGAGGTGATTCACCTAGTGGGAATTAATGTATAGATTCAGTCAAACAATGTGTTCAGCAACTACGAAAAGCGTGAAAGTGGTTTTTGTAACAAGTATTGAACACACGGTATCTCAGTAGGTCCACCGAAGGTAGTGGGCGAGATTGCCCTATAATTAAATAGTTTTAAGGCAAGAAAGACTAACGGAGAACATTATTAATCACTTCCGTGTAGATGGAATTGCAGGGGTACTCCGACTTCTAGTGTTGACACCTTTAGCATCAGCTGCAGCAGCTTTGACATTTGCTAGATTTGAGATCTTTTCCGATTTCTCCATAACGACACTACAGCTCGGCAATTCATACTTAACATCCTTCGTCAGGTTTCCCGCGTCGTCATTCTGGATTTCGGTAACCGCACTGCTAATTTAGAAGTCATACTTATTTAAATTAAAGTTATATTTTCAAACTACATAACTGCAATTTGTATTCTGTTAAATAATCCTGATGTAGTACTTTTTTGTTAAATTGTATTTTTTTTAAATTATTAGCATACGCTAATGTAGAATGCACCCCAGCTTCAGCGTCTACTTCTTCGTCCAAGGGAATGGCCACTGGATCATCCTCCTCAATTTCATTTCCTTCGCTGTCTACAAGCATACCTAAAAAAATTGAAACTTCAGTTACACAGAAATATAAACAATCAAAAAGTCACTGACAAAAATGTACTACAAATTGTACAGTACGTACTACATAATTATATGTGCGTGTACTTTAACCTATTCGGAACCGAGAAACCATGGAAAGAATGCTTTACAAAAGTACTTTTTTCTAGAAACTAAAAAAGGAAGCTTACAATAAAATTCAGGGTCTAAACTGAAAGTTTTCCCATCTTCATCAACAGCATCTTGGTTCAATGATTCTTTCTCTTCCGCTCCACAAAAGAGAGGATTAGGCTTCATTTCTTCCTTAGCTATTATCATGCAGTCATCGTCACCAAAATCGTCGTCGTCAATAACATCGTATAAATTCATTGCCCTACAATAATTTCAATTTTCACCGCATTGTATTAAGTAGTTAAGGTTTATATTTTTCAATATTTTTATGTTTCTACTTTCTACTTTATTATGAATATTGAATTTTACCGACCCGTAAAACTCTGGATCGTCCTTCGGTCTTAGTGAATTAGAACTTTCGGTATCCACTGAACTTTTCTCTGCATGTTTTAAAGGTGTTGACGTTAAAACTGACGCAGAAGCGATTGGACTTGAGGCTGCTCTGGCCGTTGTTTCCGAAGGATTATCGTCATCTTCAGCCTCAGTATTTGACGAAATATTAATCTGCTCAACATTGATAGCCTTAACTTGTTGGGTCAAAGATTGAACTTCTTGTTTTACGTTGGAAAACCTTTCTGCAAGTTCAGTTTGATCAGCAGATATTTTATTGAGCACAAGTTTCATATTCTCCAATTCCGCATTGGACTTGAGCGTCTCATTGTTCATCTTTAAATTATCTTCAGTCAGACTCTGTTGATCACTATACAATTTATCCCACAATTTGGAAATCTTACAGTGTTCTTTCCAAATATTGTTCGATTCTTTATCGTGTTTACTTTGTTCTGTTTTGAAGGATTCGTGGTCTTCCTTAACTTTGAGAAGATCATCGTAAAACTTGTCATTTGCTTTCTTTTGACATTCTTTAATTTGATCGAGAGCAGCTCTCGTCAGTCCTCTTTCTGTCGAGATTAAATCCTGATTTGTTCTGAGATGCTCAAAGAGTTTTTCTTTCGTCTGGTTTTGTGTGGATAAAATGAGCTCTTCTCGCTCCTTCATTTCACTGTTTTCCTTCAAAAGTTGTTCCTGAGTGACTTTTATCTGTTTTTGACAGGAAAACATCTTGGCTTGGTTTTCCTTAAGATTGGTATGGGCAAGAGAGATTTCTTCAAGGGCTTTATTTACACGAGCTTGTTCATGAAGGATGGTATCGTGGGCTTCTTTCATTTTTTCTTCAGACTGTTGTGAGGCTTGGCTCTCCTTTGCCATGAATTTCTCGAAGCTTTCTTTGAGTTCTTGAAGGTCTCTATTTTGTTTACCTTGAGCTTCCTTCATAACCATAATTTCCTCTTTAAATTGAGCATCAAGCAAAAAGTTTTTCTGGCTTTCTTTTAAGTCTTTGATTACTTGAGCGAGTCGAGCATTTTCTTCCGAGTGGCTCACTAACTGAAGATGCATCTGGGAAAGTTTTTCGTCTTGCTCCTTCGCTTGATTTTTGTGAAAAAGGTTTTCTTTAGTTATTTCCTCAAGTTTTTGTGTAATCAAAGAGTTGGTTTCGGATTTAAACGAAGTAAATTCATTTAAAATGTGTGTCTTCTCCAAGCAGCTGTCAGTTTTGATTTGCTCCAATTTCTTACTTAGGTGAGCATAGTCCTCACGAACTTGGCATTTAATCTCTTCAAAATTAGCAGCCATAGAAGACTTGACTCTGGAGGAATCTAACTGTGCTTTCTCTTGATTCTCTGCAAGTTTGATTAGCTGCTCCTCTATGCCGAGAGCTTGAGGTCTTTCCGCAAATCCCACTGTTGCTTCTGATGGGGGAACAGGCGTAGCAGGATCCAGATTATTGTCCCCGTTCTGCAGCTGGCACTCGTTTACTTGAGGAATATTGTACTTTTTCAGCTCCATCACGACGCAGTAACTAATTAGGGGGAGGAGCTGTTCTGCTTTTATCGACGCCTTTGACGGCGGATGCGGGGGAATTTCTTGGGCCGAATTCGGTAATTCCATTTCTATAATTGAATACTCGCAGCAAGTTGGAATCTAGACTTACAATTTAAAACAAATTAGTTCAATCCATTCAATAATGAATGGATCGTACATTGTCCATTGTATGGGAAATTAGATTTAGGTAAAATGTCATAATACAATAATTAGTAGTACCTACTGTCATTCTTATGAAACCGAGAACATACAACATAGCAAAGCTCAGAAGCTCTTTCCATCATTAATTATGTACCTTTCAGCCAGTCTATTCCATAGTACATTTAAAAATTAAATCTGTGCATCAAAAGTTCAACAGTAACTTTTACCTTTTTCAGGACGGCAACCGGCGACTGTTGACTGTTGTTTCAACGCTGGATTTGAACGCTACGATTTGCTTGCGGAATGTATTTATTGTGAGAAAAATGAGAATCCCAAATCCAGCTTTGATAGAAGAGATGTTCAATGTTGTATGGATTTTAATGATTTTATACGACAATAATTACTGAATCACGTGAAAACAGGTGACACTTCGTCAACTTCAGCAATCCAGTGTCCACCGTCAATTTTCGTCCACAAGACAGACATGACTGATTTTTTAACTAATTTAAGTGAAAAAAATACTGAAAATGAGCCCGTTTCGGGTTTCGGTCTCCAGTCTCCGTCAATGTTGAACATTTAAACGAAAGATTTTCGCGGTCTTGCGGGCATTCATCAGAATTCCGTTCATTGAGCAATTTAATCAAGGAGAAGCAGAGCAGCAGAGCTATTTATTATATTATTATTATTATTATTTAATTTATTTAAATAGCCTCATTATTGTATTTGTATTTTGTATAAGTATGCAGAGTTCGCTGCCTCCATATTATTATTTTTTAATTGATGGTATGATAAATATGCTTCATTTTAAAACTGCGCACTGGATATTCTTTATGTAGTAGACTTCCACTGGAACTGGAACTAGAAGCCGGTAATTTACGTAATTAATTAATTATCAATTATCGCATTGATTGGCCCTCTGCCACAATTACCCTATTATTTTAATGACTTGAGAACTTCAATGCACAATGATATTTATTGCAATAAATAAGGGGAAGAAAAGAAAGTGTAGCAGTGGAAGGTAGACAGCGAATACTGCGCATACATACAAGTATATACGTAGGAATGTATAAACTTTACTAGTTAAGTAGGTATACTTAATTGACTAATTGACACAATTATTATTATTGTAATTACATAATAGTACCTATCAATGCTCAGTTCATAGAAAAAGTAAATAGAAGGACCGGTACCTATGTTCTTTAAATGTAGGATTAACATATGTACATTCTCTGAAGCAGGTAAATCAAAAAATTAATAAGTTAGTACTAATTATCATACAATCCTAAGGAAATTAATCAGACGCTACGAGAGTTTAGCAACATTTAAAGTTTAACCCATGGCCTGTTTAATATTACCATTCCATAATTATTCTAATGATCTAGTGTTTCATGTCACTTTTTGTATTATTGTTTTGTAAACATATTAATGATTGACTATTAATAATTACTGTTAATCACTTTAATTATAGCTGAAGGACATCTTAACTAGTGATGGTATATAGTTTTGCCATTAATAGCTGATATTTTAACTGCCGAATCGCTAATTTATACAGATGATGACATAATTATCATTTCATTGATGCAGTTGTGGATCACCAGCATTAACAGCATATAGCGTTGTTGTCTACACCAACCCATGCTGTGCTTCTGATGCGATGATGATCTTGGTTGCAATTTGCATTTGCAATGGCACAAAACAACCGTACAATGTTTACAAACTACCTACATACATACATAGGTACGTACATTTCACATGTACAGCAAAATGAGGTCTTAAACCATCCTTGTGTAGGTAATTTGGTTTTGGTATAAAATGCCACTGAAACCTAATTAAACAGTTATTTTGATTTTGTGAATAGGCAAAACAGGTGACAGTATCGCAATAATCTTTTTTCTTGTATTATTTTTTTATTAAAGCAGAGGGCCCGTGTTAACAGCAGTGTTAATAATGTTGGCTAACGTAGTTAGATCGATAGCCTTTGCCGTTTTGTGCTCTCTGTGCACTTCCCTTCTTCCCAGTATAATTTACGCTAGGAGCGAAACACGCTTAAGAGCAGGTATAGGCACCTACTTAAGTTATTTTTTAAATTAAAGTGTACTATGCACTTTTACGTTAGGCTAAAGGCTACTAAACCAAATTAAAAAGCACATCATAAAAACGAGTTTTCTATTTCTAGATTTTCAAGGGTTGAAATTGGAGGCTATGAATGAAAATGGAAGCACCACCCCAGGCAGCTACCCCAACTGCTCTAGCTACGACATAATCCCGTGTTGCTGGTCCTCCGTGGGCTTGCCCTGCAGTGAATTCAACCAAGATCCCTACAATGTAGAGACATGCGGGGCACAATGTGGAATCCCTTGTGTGGATGATATTACGGGAGATCCCGAAATCGGTGTTGTTGTTGATTCGGACGACCATAGCAATGCTACCAAATGCTACGATCACAAACCCGAAGTGTGCTGTCAATTTCTGGCACGCAATTCCCTTTGCTCTGAAGCTTTGTTTACAGGATGTCGAAAGTCTTGTTCTCAGTGCTAATATATAATAAAAATAATTCTTAAGTATCTACTAACAATGTCTTTTATTTTATTTTCCTTGAATTCATCTCATTACATTGACTAATAGAGTTAGAATTTGCATCAGATTTTAACTTTTCATCTTCAAAATCGGATTGCGGTCCTTCCAAAGCTAAAGCTAACAACTCGTCCTCGATATATCCGCCCAAATTATTAAAAAGCTTTTGAGAAGGAAATACCGATTTGTCTATAGAAGTCACGAATCTTTGTCTACAATTGGATGAGACGAGCATCATTGTTGCGCCTAAAAGTAACAGTAATAATAACATTTTTGAAACGCTTTTAAAACTGGAATAGAAATAAAATGCAGAAAATACAATACAAAATTTCAAACTTACCAACTTGTCCGGGACCACAACCAGCTGCTGCAATAATGTCGGAGTAAGTAGCGCCCAAAAACTTCTGTTTCTCTACGGCAGGCCCTGGAAAGTTTGACAGAATGACGGTGCAAGGAACCTTGGCTGCAATGCAACTGGTAAAATTCGGGGTCCAACAAGTCAGTTTTGTGAATATACGAACTCCGAGTTGGCCTACTGCAGTTTTTGATTTATTGATGCTGTCAGAGATCAGTTGGAGGCGTTGCGATCCAGTATAGGATTTACTCAGTGGCCACTTCATGTAGAGAGCAGTTCTATAAAAGATAATTCATCGTAATAATAAGATATTAGTTGTAAGATAAAGATGAGGAATAAAACTCACAGATGATTAGTAAGGCCATCTGGATGGTTTGCAAGCGGCATGGGCGTTAGACACGTGATTTCCGGAGGCACCTCCTGGCCAGCCTCCTCCATGACCCTCCGGCAACCTCCCGCAACGGCCGCACACAAAACTGCATGGTAGCTCACTTCCCATTTGTTTTTGATCCCTTTAATGAGATTAACATCTATGGGCTTGCTAATGCTAATAAAGTACTCTTTGGACAATTCGTCCCTTAACAGGTCCTTGTGCCAGCAATTTGTCCCATCGATGGAGTCCACTACGAATTCTGACAAATTCCACGGCATTCTAAGCGGCAGATTTAGACAAAGTTGAATTTTATCCCATGTTGTGACCTTTGGGAATCGGACCTTGATGTCGGGATTAGCTCCAACCAAGTCTCGCATAGCGAGCTTCAAAATGCTGTAGCCATCACCCATTCCATGGTGCATCCTAAAAATTAAAAGGGTCCCTGACCCTGCAGAAGTACTGGCTGGCGGAAGCTCTACAGATTTGTAATTGTCTACCACAAGCACTTCCCAGCAACTACGATGGGCTGTCCAAGGCTTCGCTAAAAGGCCACCAATTATTTTCCTGACAGTATTTTCATTCCAAGTTTGAGAAATATCTAATTGTAAAGCTCGGTCGTTACTGTCACTAGTGGGGTCAAATGATCTGACATGATTTTTGATGTCAAAAGATGCGTCTTGTTTCCAAAACATGTAGTTTAGATAGCTCGTCCAGTACTGTTGGAGTTGCGGGTATACAAGTTCAGCACTCGATTTTGATTTCAACTTTTGGACAACACGCTGTTGAAATGCAGATCGAAGTTCCTCGAGATGGATGATGCCATCAAATGCAATGGCCACCACTAAATTATATTTCGGTTTAACCCAAATATCCTCCTGGGCTAAAAGAACGCTGGCGCTATTGACTAGGCCGATTAAGTCATGCCTGAATATTTTAGCACATAGATAGACGGATGTTCGTATCGTGATTAGAATTAGTCCGTATAATGGTAGAAGTGGCAATGTGCAAAATATGATTAAGGCAAACAATATTTTTAGGAGTAGTTTACACTTGTAACTTTTAATAATTATATCCATCTTATAACTGTGTAGGCACACAGGCCAGGCTCGCTTCGCAAATGAGACTGACAGCCATCCCATAAGTTTCTAAATTCCTTCAAATATGTAACATTATTATTACGTTTGCAAAAAAGTTGCTCACAAACAACTTTCATCGTTTCATCCCTTTACTTTCTTATTGCTGCTTGCATTTAATTTTTCCTCAATTTTATAACTTTCTTGCGAACTGCGAAGCCAACAGCTGGGATTGCTTTTGCCAAATTAAATTAATATGTTTATCTTTACCGTAAATTTCCTGTTAGTCACGTGGTCTTAAGTAATTTCAATTTTTAATGATGGCAAGCATTCAGATTCGTAGGTACATAGACACATACTTGTAATTTAATCGAAGGAATACCTTCCATAGAAACTACGAAGTAGTCGAAGAGCTTTAGCAATTTAGCAGAAGCATTAACTGGAGAACTGGACGTTTGCATCTATTGCATTTTAGCTACAGATTTTTTATCTATCTATTTTTTGCGAGCTTTGTTTTTTTTACTGGTAATACACAATCATAAAATGAAATTACAACGTAGAGAGTTGAACCCACAATCATGTTAAATTACAAAGGAATGCATATAGGTACCTAAATATATAACACATGAAAACTGCATAACATGAAATACCTGTGTAAACTGCTTATGTAAATTGCTCTTTGGCTTTTTTATCGTAACATACGTGGGAAATTGTAGATAGCATGTCAATACATGTGCACAGTTAACGATGTTGTATAACTCTTCTATTTTCACAGATTTCCATCTAACATTGTCGATGAAAGCATGTCAGTGTAGGAAATGATAGTATAAATTCACTCCGTGAGAAAAAATATGAACACTTTGAGAAAAGTTTTCTGCATCTTTGAGTCAAGGTCATATCAAGTTTATAAATTAAACTAACATCGAACTTTTACAGCACAAAAGATCCATGTAGCACAGATCCAGTGTATCTAAAGCTAAGGGATATGGTGATAATGAAGGTAAATTATTATGTATGACAATAAATGTAGGTAAATATGAATCTGTAGCAGGTATACCCACTAGTTTTCCAATGTTAGGTCAAATAAATGCCCATGAATAATGCACACCAACAAATTAGAGTAAAATGAAACATTCTTGTGTACTATTATTATTATTTTATGTTTAAGCAGCATTTGCAATGACCAATAATTCCTTAATGGATAACACAATAATAATAATCATTAACTGATAGATAAAAGTTAACAGTTTGTAATACTACATTACAAAAGTTATTATATCCTTGTTGCATTGTGGCGTAACAAGGATTTTAGCATCATCCCTGGCACAATAAAAAATAAATGTAGAACCTAACTGGAGAAACAGAGAAATTCTACAGTATGAAAGTGGACATTTAAAACAATCATAATTCTGCTTGACATTAGTACCTACATATATCAGATGTGTACACACTAAACTCTGTCTATAATATATCTTGAAAATATAATTACATCGTAAATCATATAAAAAGTAAGTCAGGTTCCTAAAACAATGTGACATTATACATCTACAACCTCCACAGCTGTCGATACTTTCCTTCTTCGGGTTTAAAATCTATACGTAGACGAAGAAGATTACCAAGGACAATATCAGTACGATAGCAGGAAATTTTTTATTATAGGTATTAGGTAGCTACACTTAAGCACACTGAACTAAACATTTTTGACTAACTTTTTTTATGAGTACATTAGTACATAGTAGTAAATCAAAAGCACATCATATTTTTTAAAAACCAAAACTAAACGAGCTTAGCATTAGGAAACCAATTCGTAAGATGTTCCACAAAATCCGGAGAGAGCTTATCCGCGTTTTTAATATATACATATCTCACCGAGGGAACTGGATCGAAGTTACTGAAACAAGATGTGAGTGTATCCAAATCCGAGTCGGAGAGGAAACCAAAAGCAAAACAAATGGTTTGAAGATTTGGAAAGATCTGGGCTAAATTTGTACTATCAGGGAAAAACTGCTGACCTTCAGATGTTTTCCAATAATCCCCAAAGAGAATCTGTTTAACTTTGGGCATCCGAGGTATTTTAATTCCTGGGAGAAGGCTGATGGGAGCCCATAAAACTTTCTCAACAGAGTTGCAACTGGAACTTAATATTTTGTTGATGATGGCAGTAACCCGATGAATCACGTCTGGTTGCGTATTATTTATGCTGCTTAAGTAAAAGCCAATTTCTTGAAGTTGAATATATTCGTAGTGACCCATAATCTTTTCCCAGGAGTCCAAATTTCCATGCCAAAGAAAAACCATGATCTTCTTTAAAAGATGTATTCTATTCGTCGGCTCAATCAAATAATTCATGTATCGGCTGTCCAAACTTACTTGCTTTAAGTTGGGGGTTAGGCGAACCAGAGTCTCAAAGACTGTTCGGGGTAGCTCCCAAAAAAATTCCATATTCTTTAATTTATAATTAAAATTTGTATTTCTCTTGACAACGCTCTCACTGTTCCGCTGTACCTCCTCAGCTTCATTCATGACAGACTGAAAATGTCGCTCGTCTTCGTTTTCCCATCCGTCGTGCAGTCTCACTTGAAGTTGAAAAGATTCCATATTTGGAACTTGCTCAACCACAATTCTCTTCAGGGCGGGCATGTCAAGAACACAGTCTCTAAAGTTGCTGTAGCGCAAATGCAGCCTTAATGTTTTAATGTGAAGTCCGTGAATGTTAAAAAAATTCTGGAGGTCAAAGTCATCCAAATTCCCAGCGTTGAACGTAAAAGCCTTGCAAGGAAAGTAGGGAAAAACAGAAGAGGACTGCATAAGCAGAGTCAAAGCTTCTAACTGATTTTCCGCAGAATTATTATTGGTTTTTCTGTGGCGGGTGCCTTTACAACTGTCCAGATTATCATTGGAATCATTCTTGCAAAACACGAAGGTGTTCTTGTCTGTTTTTCGAAAATCTATCGTAACTGAATTCTGTAACTCCTTAGCTCCAAAAATTCTCCACCGATGACAAACAAGGCGAAAGTTTTTCAAGGACTCAATATCCGAGTAAGAAAATATTTTTTCAAGAATCTGAAACAACAGTTAATTGAACAGTTTTAAATACCCAATAAATTACATGATTGTTATTTCTAACGGGGTAATGAAACCGTCATATTATGACTACTAATTAATCATAGACACTAGTGAAGTTTTACACTGTGATCGTTTGAGTTGAACGATGAACTGACTACAGAGCAACCCAACTAGAGGGCATTTTGAAGGGTGGCAACGGGTAGGGTGTCCGAAATTCCCTGATCAAGCTAAAGTCAGTCTGCGGCATCAAATACTGATATTTCAGTGTTGAAGCGTCGTTCTGCATAGTAAAGGATACTATCTTATCGTTAGTTGTATTTTTAGCTTAAGCATATTTTATACATCTATAGCGATGTAAGAACTTTTGTAGGTATGTTTTTTGAGCAACTTACTAATAATACATAAATTATACAAAATGCACTCTACCTACTCTTATTATGATGCCTTAAATCTTTTCTGTTTGCAGTACCCGTCTCTGTTCTTTTCTTTCTAAGGATCAAATATTTAAAAAGCTGTGCTGTCGACTTCACGGCTGACTGGTTCGTATCTCTATTCTAATCGGGTCATTTCAATCCCTTTCGCAAAAACACTACCCTGCAAAACTGATTTATACAGTTAGCTATACTAATCTACTTGTTATAATATGTATTATTATTATAGTACTAGTTTGTCTCCAATCATTGATAATCTCACTTGTTACGTTCTCAATGTACGTTGTAACATTTTTAGTGTGTGTATCAAGTATGCTTTCTTGGCAATAAACGATTATTATTATACATCATTAAGTAGTCAAACACTATAAAAGGATTAAAAATTAAAATGGTCTTACATGATCAATTACTAATGCTTTTTCACAAGCATACAAATCAGGTTCCGTCGAATTCGCGCGAGGAAGACCGCTAACCAGTCTGGGCTGGAATTTCTGCCTTGAAACTGCAACAACCGGATCGGTGATATTCGATTCTTCACGATGAACAAGTTTGCTCGGTTGCTCAACTACTTCGCTTACTGTTGATGGCTCCAATGTATCCATGAAACCTCCAGGACTGAAAATCCCTCTCGATGCAAAACACTGAGAAAGAATTTATGATAAGTCAATATTAAAACTCAATGATTGTCATAAAATTTGTAGTCTATATTTACGCTGCTCTTATCACTCCGAAGTCTGTTGGGTTACAGAGATGGATATTACAAAAATACGTAGGTATACCGTTACCGGCTGTAATACTCGTCTTGGAGACGATACGGATACCCAAAATATCGATTCCAATAAGTATATAATATACATAGGTATTCATAATAAGTCAGATTACGATACAAACAAAATTCCAATATTTTATTAAAGTACCTATTCGAAGAATACGAATATGAATGGCACCACAGATTTCCAATGACTTCCAATTCAACTAAAGTTTTGTTTTATATTAAAAATAGCTGTCAAGCGCTCTTTCCGTTCATTTTTTTTTTGGCTGTGTTTTGAAACTTGGGATACGTGATACGTACAAATGAGTGCTTTATTATTTCACATGCAAAAGCATATTTGAAACAATGAAAGGTATCGGTACTCGTATCCGTAAGATTTGAATATATAATACTTTCTAGAAAATTACGAATAAGATGTAGGTAATATTGGTATTTCTGGAATACGAAACGAATCCGCATCCATTTTATCTTATTACGAATTTCACAACCAATACGTTGACGTTTAAAATTCGGATATAATTGATTCCAATACCAATACCGACACCGACTGTAATACCCATCCCTGGTTGTGTACCATATTACTTAAAGGGGTAAAATATCATGGTTATAGAGGTGTACAATGAAGTATAGACACTCCCTATGGTTCACACAGTTAAGACGGTGATCACTACGCCACTAGTATACTTAAAGAGTATTTTACTATTTATTTAAAACTAATTCCATGTTCTTTGTAGTTGTATGCCTCACCGAAATATCCAAAGCTTGATTGACCGGTGGTGCTGAAACTGGTGACATTCCCAACGAATTACTAATCCCACGATTTCGGAGGAGGTCCGTATTTTTTCCACGGTAGAAATCACGGCTCATGATGTAAAACGTCTTCACAGTGAATCGATGAACACCACGCTACAAATTATTGTACAAAAATTATAATCCCACAGTTTTTGAGCACAATAAAAACGACAAAATGAAACTAAAAGCTTAAATTGGCAAACAGCACTGCCACCACTATTCCAGTGAAAGATAATTAAGAGACTTTTTAAACTGTTACATTCAACATTCAACATTTCGGGCATGTATGAAGTATGTTGTATGCATACCTGGCAAAACCTATACCCGTTAATACCCGGGGGACCCCTCCAGAAAACATCGGCCAGGGGGACCCCCCCTGCCAGGCCGAAGGCCTGGCATGCTAAATTACAATGTTATTTCACCCAATAGGGTACCAGGGTAGGGGTACCCCTCTGAAAATTAGGCTTTTTTAGCAAAGAGACCCCCCCAGAAAAAATTTCATTCGCCAGGTATGGTTGTATGTAAGTGATTTCGAAGACAAACAACAAACATTAGCTCAAGCCCAAATTAATTCGTAAATTTCAGAATCGAATGGTTATCCAAAATTATTACCAATAACCGATGTTTTACTAGAATGTCAATGTCAAATGTAGAATGTAATCGGACTAAAATTTGACCACTGCACTGTATTTCAACTCAAACTCGGCTTCAGCTGCCAACTGAACGCTTCTACTGAATACCTACGGACTTTGACATTTAAACTTCAAACTTAATATTTGACAAAAAAGGTACCTGACACCTAATTACGTTTGAACGTTGATGAATACCAACAGCTAATAATAAAAATGAATTACGTAACAATGCGGTCTCTCATATCCCACAGCCTGTACCTACAATCTTGAGATGAATCCAGCCTTACAAATAGAAATGAACTCCTTCTCCTCAAACTCACACCCAATGGCCAACGCACCACACACAAACAAAGAGCTTTTTAATTTATTAATTACTAATTACCCCCAATATGACACTAATAGCAGAAGTAACAAACATATAAACGATTGCTTAAAGTACTTACCGAATGCTGAAATGCCGCGGAAATAATAGCTTCTGTCCCAGTAAAGTCAAGAATTGGGCAACAACCGTCAACCGTAAACGGTGAAGGAAATTACGCTCGAGACACTTTGGAGATAGTGAGTGCAGACAAAGCACTTCGTATGTAGGTTTGAAGATTTGACGAAACCCTTTTAAATTAAGACTTTCTGAGTATTTTAAATACTATTAAAGTATTAATATTTCAAACCCAAAGACAAAATTAGACCCACTAACTTGAATGCAAATGTTGACGGGCAAGTTTCAAGTCTTAAGTCGCAGTTTGCAGTTTTGCGAGGTTGAATGCAAATACATATAGCGTTCATCCGAGATAGCACAAAACAAAAATCTATTCAGAATTGCTACAATAATTTATATGGCTGCTGACCAAATCCAACTGAATGTCGCGCTTCAGCAAGGATACAAGAACCAGGCACGTACGCCCGCACGTACTGACGCTACTTTTACTTTTATGCATTTATTTTTATTTATTTTATTTATATATATTTATTTATAATATTACTTTATGTACACCGCTAAGCTAAGCTAAATACTTAATTTAATCTTATTGCTTATTCTTCCATTTCTCAGGGGATTAGGGTCGTCCATAAATTACATAGGAACATTGATTTTCTGATGAACCGTAGATGTATTAATAGTTCAAGGGTAATACATATAATAATTCCTTTTGTTGGGAATTTGGGAATAAAAAGTAGGAATTCATCTTTAATCGTATCCAAAGTAGAGTATTCATCTACAATTAAGAACGTAGGGTACGGTGCCCTAACTGGGATCAGGCCATTTTATTGTATAAAAATCGCAACTTTAAGTAACAATGCAATGCGGTGTCATTTTCGGGTCAAAGGTCATGTCTCGTCTGGAAGTACGTACTTTGTGCGCCATCGAATATTTTTACTGTAGTGATTCATATACAATATAATCATTAATAGCCTGATCACTTATAGTAAGAGTACCCGGTCCACGTTTGAGCAGGAATGGTTTGGACGTAGGGTAGAAGCTGGTAATTGTGATCGGCTTGCTATTGTGATCGATAGATTTTTTGTAAGGAAAGCAAAAGAATAAATTCCCAGTATTGTTTTGAGGTTAGAATACAATTAGACTCGTTCTTCAAAAATAACACCACGCTGGTAATTTATTCGATTGTTTTCCTTACAAATAATCTATCGATCACAATAGCAAGCCGATCACAATTACCAGCTTCTACCCTATAGAGCAGAGAGATAACAAAGAAAATTCTGTGACTTGACGCTATTTTTGAATCCGATCGCCACCACATAAATTGTTAATAAACACAAGGGGCTGCACAGCTGTGGAAAAAATAGTAGTAAAAGTCCTATATGGGAACGGTCCCTAAATGTGGTAAACTGCCTGTCGCTTTTGAGCCGATAGGTATCGAAATTTAAGCCTGGGTGCATTTGAAAGCCTCTCCACTCCTCCTTCCAACGTATAATTTTGAAGTTTCTGCTTACAGAATTGAAAGTGTAAAAAAAAACCGTTACTACGTTAAAACGTTAATAAGAGGTTGATTACTACGATTTGCTACAAGGTTTAGTTTCATGTATTTAGTTGTGTAACTAAATCTTTTTACCTTTTTGAAACACTGTCTATGTAAAAATGTTAAATTAATTTCTAGATGCTGCCGATTGCTGCTCGGATGATCTAAATCAACTTGCTGCTATCCATTATCGACCTTGAGAATTCATTGAAAGAGTGGAGGGTAGTAATTGAAAAAGCTCGTCATAAACAGTTGGCTTTGATGGTTGGTTTCTTAATAAAAGTTTAACTCTTTACGTAAACTACATAGTAATTATAATTATTTTGCGATCGGCTTTCAAAAACTAAATATACATAATGCATTTTGACTCCATCGCATCGTCGTAATGGTAATTTGGAAGGTACTGTACCGAGTTTACAGTTTATTGCGTTAAAGTTTAAATATATACTAATAATATATTACTATAATTAACTAAATTATTATAGGCTGACCTCCGTTCTCTGGAGTCATCATTGGAAGCTGAAGATGGTAAATTAGATGAATTATTCAAGTTTGGGGAAAATAGTTTGGATGTCATTTTCTAAACTCCCTATTTTAAGCTGCCGTCCATGGATTTCACCCTTTTGGCTTCCTCTCCTGAGGCCTGCACAGAAAACATCTATGGTGATGCTTAGAAGGCATATGTAGGTACTTATATTGCGAGCGATTTTAAAGACAACTCTGCCGGTGTATTCTGTGACGATGGAACAATCATATAAAAGAGTTTCTTTTACACTCTGAACCATTTTTGCTGAGGGAGCATTCATCAATTACGTTTACATAAAACCCCAAAAAACCCAAAATTATTATTTTTTTTATTTTTAAATTTTCGGTGCCAATAAATTAAGAGCCTAATCTAGTAACATATGTAACTCAAATCACAAAACCTTCATTTACCGACAAAAATAGCTTTCACATATTTGCAATTTAAGCATCATCATCACCGTCAATAAATTCACTTATAATCCATGTAGACAAGTTCGGACATTTTCAATAATATCAAAGTATTGAAATATTTTTAAAATACAACAGAATAAAATTTTGTGTTTTACAAATAATCTATTTTAGCATAATTTTAAAAATCTGTGTAAACGTTATATATGTGTCGGTGACCCCCCCCCCGTTTCAGTCATTCATGGTAAACACACCCCTTTACCCCCACTTACCTTCTCTTGTAAGTGTAATTGATGAATGCCCTCTCAAAGGTCTCAAACGGTCTCAAAAGCTTTTTAGTTCTGAAGGGGTCAAGTGTTTCAGTGCTTAATGCATTGGTCTCCCAACACGGACCCCCCGTGTGGCTAGCTTACCCCGTACGAACACAGAGCCAAGTAAGCTTTTAATGATATTGGGCACCACACTGGTGGAGAGCCGGGCGTTTAAGAGAAACTCTGAGGCTGCTTGTAAGTTTAGTCTTTATTTAACCTATTCTAAACTGGGAGGCCTTGGGCCGAATGCTTTACAAAGCTGTTAATTCTATAGTGTAGATAAACTTTATCAAAACGGTCAAGACTATAGTAACTAAAACTTTTTAAAATATCAGCGCAAGAAATTAGCGTTTTCAAAAAGGTCAGAACTAGTAATAAACAACACTTTTAAAAATCTCTAAGTGCCACACCAGCTTTTTTAAATAGGTCAGAATTAGTGCCTAACACTTTCTAAAAAGATTAAAACAAGAAATTAGCGTTTTCAAAATGTTCGAAAATAAATAGTAGGTAAGTAACAGTGTAAAAAAAAGGTCAAAACTAGAAATTAACAATTAAAAATGTTAAAACAAGAACTCACCGTTTTCAAAACGTCCAATGCTAATAACTAACGCTTCAAAACAGGAAATCAAATCGTGCCTTAATAAATACTAGCTGATTTGTAACCCTATGGGTAGCGACCCGATGACGGAGCAAACTGAATATTGAAAGAGACAATAACGACGCAATTTAGGTATGGTGGTGATTTTTTAAGTTAGCTATACCAAGAAATATTATTTTATATAGCAAACGACCGAAACATTAACTTTCATGGAAAATGATTTCATGGGCTACTAATTTGCTCTCACGTAACAATATTATTACACATCGCCTAAAAGTTCTAGCCTGAACCTCCTCGGCTGAGCTTCTCGTCTGCGCCTTTTCGCCTGAGCTTCCTCACCTGCTCCTTCTCGCTTTAGCTTTCTAGCCTGCGCTCTTTTGCTGAACCTTTGTACTGATCGTGAGCGTTGTCCACCTTGCCTTCTCGCCAGCAACGTGCGCGCTCGCCCTGGAACCTTCTCGCACGTGCCTTCTCGGCCGGTCATTCTGGCCTGAATGTTCGCACCCGTGGCGTTTTTCATGGGCTTCCACGCCCGCGCCTTCGCGCACGCACCTTTTGCCTGAGCCTGCTCGCCTCTTCTCTCCCGCCTTCTAGCCTGTATCATCGCGCCTAAGCCTTCTAGCTCGCGCCGTCTGGCCTGAGCCTTCTCATCAAAGCCTTCTCACACGCGCCTAAGGTGCCTTTCCTTCTGGCCTGAGTCTTCCTACCCCCGCCTTTTTGCCTGATCACTCTAGAGTGATCGTTTGACAATTGATTGTTTCCAAAAACTGGCTCTGTTTGGCCCCTTCTCTATGCAATCAACTTTTTCCAAAACTCGACTTCAGTTGCCCCCTCGTGTTTCAATAGCGGTTCGAAGAGAGACTATAATCGCCAACATCGGTTGCGAAATGGAAAAGGAGTTCAGTGCAATGTGGCAAAATCGTAGCTCCTTTAGGGCCTTTTTTACGGCGTGATAACCAACGATTTTGGGGAAAAAACACTTCACCTTATTAATTTGCGATTGCGCTTCAAATCAGACCAAAAGAGACCAACTCGGTTACCTATTTGGGCTTCTTGTCAAGGTCTCACTCGAAATGCAGTTTAGGGCAAAATTTGTTTTTTTTAATTTGCTTAAGTCCTGTCGCTTTTTCCCAAAAACTCACTTTAGTTAGCCCCTCCTTTTTTCCTTCTGCTTCGAATGGGACCATATAATCACTATCATTGGTTGCTAAATGGAAAAGGAGTTCAGTACAATACGGAGAAATTGCACTAAACGGACCCCTTTGGGCCGTTTTTACAAATTGCGTAACAACCAAAGATTTTTAGAAAACAACACTCCTTTTAACTCTTTATTGTTTTGCGATTGCGCTTCGAATGAGACCAAAAGAAACCAATTCGGTTAACAACTGGTTGAGTTCCTTGTCAAAGTCTCCCTCGGAATGCAAAGTTTAGCCCTTTGTGCTTTTTTAAAATTTACATAACTCCTAGTGATGTTTTCCACAAACCAACTTCAGGGAGCCCCTCCTCTTTCCATTGCGATTCGAATGAGACCATAATATCTACATAACATCGGTTGCGAAATGAAAAAAGTAGTTCACTACAATTCGTGAAAATCGTCAAAAACGAGGCCCATTTTGGGACATTTTGACAGATTAGCGAGTTTGTGTTGACCCGATTCTTGAGGTTTCGGTTTAGGTTTAGGGAGAAAACGGCCGTTTAACTTCATGTATTTTCAAACCCTAAACCTAATCCTAATCTGGAACCTCGACGTAGCACAAACTCACTATTACCAATTAGCAAGGTTTATCAAAACCATGCTTCATAGCCCTCTTTGATTTGCACTTATACATTTGAGTGTTTCATAACGAAACATTCTGAGAGATTCCTTGTTAGATCTTAGATACATAGATATGCTCTTCTAGTATAAATAAAACTAATTCCGACTCAGTTCATATAAAGTATTTAAAATGTAAAAAGAATATGAAAAAAACGTTTATTTATATTATATGCTAAAAACAGTTTAATTTAAGAAACACTTTCTAGAATAAACAAAGTGCCGTTATGTCTGGAGAAATTTTTATTGAAGGCCGCAGAAAACAAGGGAAGATATGTACATGTTACGAGAACTGTGGAAGCCGACGTTGGAAAGGAAAGGAGAGCAGAAGGCGTCGCCAAGTAGAAGATCAGTTCGTGTCACATCCAATTATAGGGATAGGCTATCATCTCCAAACCTCCGCCACATTCCTATTGGCCACTAATTCGATTATGTTAACTTTTTCTCCCCTCTTTCTCTCCTCCATGAAATTCTAACCATGAAAATAATCCTGCATCCCCGTCCGCGCACAGAGTCCACACTTATCACACTCTCGATTCTTGATGCACCGATTACACAAATACATACAAAAAGTGCAAACCTAGAAAATACCTAATTTTATCCGTTTTACGGATTTATTCGGAATCAATTCCGTGTGTGGTACCCGGACACTGCACTGTAGTAAGCCAAAAATCGAAGCCACCCATCTGTAGTGTCATTCTAGTATAATCATAGCCCACACTTGACTTAAAAACAATAAAAGAACACAATGTCAATGTGCCTTCCGCTTATATTAGTGTTCGTCCGTCTTTCGAATGCCAATACGTCGCGACATGCGAATCTAATTAGTTCGCATTCTGTCCCAGCAGATTCCTCACATTTGTCTCATTCTCTCTGTCTCTTCCTCTGTCCTCCGATCCCATTCCCGTTTCCTCTTTCCAAGACAAGACAGTGCCATCACAGTGAGCAAGATCACATCGAGATCGACTGTAAGCAAAAAGTCAACCAGAAAAAATTTAATGTAATGTACATACAAGGACATACATAATACATAAATGTGCATCTTAATGCATGTGATTGTTAGTCTCTGTCCTTATGCATTACACAGAATTATTTTTTGTGTAATAAGATCAAAGTGATAGGCATTACTGGCTTTACAAATTACAAAGTTACTCCGTTATATGTACTGTAGTACTGTAGTCTGTGCACTAGTATTCGTGTATTTACGGTACGGTAGGTCCAATGTGTGTAAATAACAGTGCAACGGCTCACAGCTCTACTGTTATACTAGTAGACATAATGACTCCAGACTGTTTGACTATATGACGTTGACCCAGAGGGAAAGATATGCGTTCAGTAAAAGTTTTGCCAGGACCTTGTTGGGGAAGCGATTCCGCTGATAATTCCCATTGACACGCCAATCCAATTACACTCCAATCTGTCCCAACAAATTCACAAACTTATTTCCCTCCTCGTTTATCCATACGGATGCCCAGCCCGCGCTCTTTCCCTTCCACTCTCGATATGCATCACCATCAAAAAGAAAGTCACAGTCAACGGACAAGGCACAACAATTGTGTTGACGCAAAAATCTCTCGATGACCCGGCAAAGTGCTTTATTTTCTGACTAGTAACTGCTATAGCCTACTATACTAGTATTAGACTGTACATCACAATCTATGTACCCATGTACTTCAAGCCATTAATTCTATAGGAACATTTATTTACCTTAGCCTTATTGTGATTGAAATAAACTGGATAAATAACATGATTTCTATTCCTGTAGAGCTTTTCCAACAATTAGATTCAAGTTTTTACTGTTTATGTGTACGTTTTTGAACGTTTCTCACAATTTCAAAAAGATTTTAAAGCCAATTGTACATGGGTGCACATAGAAAACGTACCTCTGGAAACTTGTACATGATGCTAAATTGAGAATTGAGACCCAGTCGTTCGTTCGTTGACTGTGAGGGTAAGAGTGGGAGAAAGTGGATGATTTGTGAAATATGAGGATTGTGGAAGAAACATTTTCTCCGCCAATCTAAGAATCCGGATGCTTTATGTCCCTCACACTTTCTCCAAGAGTTTTTCCAACTTATTCTCAGCAGTCCTTAAGGACGTAATTTATGGCCTAAAAAAAGTGTCCGTCCGTCCGTTGGTCCGCCATGCAGTGCCTTATAACTTTCCCACTACTACTGGACTCAGCGTGGCGTTGGTGAGTATAAGTCATGGAGAGAAAGTCGTAAGTTCTTAAGTGGCAATAAATGATGTCGCCTTGAATCGAATGGAAATTAAATAACTGAATTAAGCACACGCTCCCTACTTTTATTTTTCAACTAAACTCTTTCACAAAAGGGAATGTCGACCATAAGAGATGAGCAAGATACATATCATCTTTATTTATTATTGCACTTTACGCTGACCTATGTCCACTGGACACTCTGACGGCTTCAGCATCCCAGCTCCCCATCTTCCCACTTCCTCCAAATCATAAATCATAATAAGACAAAATGGTATGTGTGTACGCTCCTAGTATGAATCTCGAACTGGAATTTTCTCTTTTTGGAGTTTCTCTTTTTTTGTGTGCGTCTGTATGTGTGTACGATTTTATTTAAAAGCTGGGGAAATCCAAGGGTGCGTTCCGTCCGGACTCCGGACTTTTGGAGATAGATTCCTAGGACGAGTGGGAGTTCAATAATTGCCGCGTGCGTGCAATAGATGTCTAAAAAGTTAAGGGAGAGCATTGACGAAAGTGAACGGGAGAACTGAATAAAACTTGGCACCCGCTCTTCCCATTTACGGCCGTCCAACACAAGGCACTGGTTACTTTACGGGTCTTGTGCAGAACTGCACCGAAAATGTCTTATTACCCTATTTCCAACTGGGAAACTATGGAAAGAATGCCTTAGAAAAGTCCTTTTTTCTAGAAATTGACTTTTTCAAAACGGTCAAAACTAGAAATTAACATTTTCAAAAAGATACAAAACAAGAAATTAGCACTTTCAAAACCGTCAAAATCACCAACTAACACTTTTGAAGAGGTCAAAATTAGAAATTAACACTCTCAAAAAGATGTGAAACTACAAGTACTACCATTTTGAAAAGGTTAAACGTGTATTTGTTTTTCGTGTTGTGATCAAACGATTTTGGCTGTCAGTTTTTGTGACAGTTTTTTCGTAAACAAGGAAAATTATGAATGCTTATTTCTAAAAAATATTTATAATAATAACTGTATAGCTATAACTCCTACAAAGTAATATTTAATATGAAAACATAAGCCAAAACTTATTCTACTGACAATAAAGTTGTAACTTAGTTATTATAATGACAAATAAATAATTATAAAAACGATGACTAGGAAAATATTTGAAATTCATGAAGTAAATCTTCCATTTACGGTGGTACACTTGATAATAGACGTGGTTGGTTGGGAAGTGGAAGAAAGTGTGATTTGTGATGACCGACGAGCGGATTTTGAAGGGAAAGCGTCTCGAGTCTGGAGTCCTATCTGCACCACCCCCAATGCTTTATGTCCCTCATACTTTTCTTAAGAATCTCTCGAAAACTCTCCTGCTTTTCCTTCCTTCTGGCTCTCTCAGTCTCACTCTGCCTTTTCTGGCTTCAGTGGAATTTATGAGGGAAAAAACCCTCCATCACAGCATTCTATTACGGCGAAGGGAAGGGAAAGGACGTGTCTCAATGTGTCTGTCTTACATTAGTTGAGTGGACAATGCAATGGAATGGAACGTGGAACTAAAGTTCGTGGGTTTTGGTCGGTTTCTCGCTGTCGTTATACACTGAAATTCTGCTTAAACATAGGTTGTCGAGGGCCCTGTAGTAGTATAGCTATGGTACACTTAAAAATACACTGGAATGCATGGAAGAAAGTACATAGTAACCGAGTTGAAGGGAAGAGAAAGTCATGGAAAGTCTTAAGTGGCAATAAATAATGTCGCATTGAATCGAAAGGAAATTAAATAACTGGGTTAGCGCCGCACTTTTGAACTCAACCATTTGCTCACCCTTTCCCTGTTTGCTTCCACAGATATAGGTAGATATACCTAGGTAGACTTGCTTTAAACTTCAACAAGAGATGCACCGTTACCTACCACTACCACTGCCTTTATCTGTAATGTTAATTTATTGTCGTACTTTTGGAATGACCGAAGTAGGCACATCCTAGTATTGTATGTAGGTGCGTAGTTAATAGTGGATGGTATCCGTGAGGAAAAGTAGCAGCAGTGCTTGTGTTCTTTGGTTATTCCAACTCCTCCCCCGAAAGATCCTATCATTATCTTCCCTTGCCATGGACACTACCGGACACAAACCTACGGGGTCTTGCAAATATTACGTCATTTTATTTAAATTAAGAGGGTTCTTCTGAAAAAGCAAAAACTAATATTAAGTTTTTGTACGGTTTTAACAAGTAGAAAAGAATAAAATTACCTATTCTTTCATTAGACAGAATAAAACTTACCAAATACGCTTTTTCAAAGAGCATAAGACGTGAAACTAATTAACATTTAAAAACGAATATTTGCCCTCGTTACACTTTTTCAAAATGCGTAAAACGTGAAACTAACTTTTTGAAAATTAGTATTTTAAATTTTTCAAAATGCGTAAAACATGAAACTAACTTTTTCAAAATGAGTATTTTCACTTTTACCCTTTTTCAAAATGCATAAAACGTGAAAGTAACCTTTTCAAAATGTCTACTTGCACCTTGTAAAGATGATTAAAATAGGACAATTATCTAAGAAAGTATCTCTCCAACAAATATTTCCTAGACGTAATAATTGAGCGGCCCCTACACATATCTTCTAGATGAAAAAGTCAAAAGTGTATCTATTCTGTACAACAGAGAGAAAGTGTGTGTGAGGCAACCAGCGATTACGATTACTACTTCGATGACCAGTGTGCCAGTGCCAATTTATGCTGAATGTTTAGTGTGTTTAGTGCACATAGGAAATATATGCAATGGTAGAATTATCTGTACTTTTGCACCCAGTACTTTCACTGTGAGTTTCCTCCAGTCATTGTTCACGGAATGATAAAGTTAAGCATTCCCTTTGACATACAAATTCAATTACGACTGGAACTGTCCCTGCTAATTCATAACACTTGTGTGATCTTTCTCTGTAAGTTTGCTCCGCATCGATCTTGGCATCGAATCGAATCAATGCACGATTGAATTACATATTATGTATGTATCCGTAACCAGCGGACCGACCTATCTCCTGACTTCAGAAACAAAAAAATTGAGTACCTATAAATACCTATGTAATTACTATTAACAGCAAAGTTATTTAAAGGGCACTAACAAGTTTTAGAGGATATTGGGCGCCTTAAATACGTTGTTCGGCCTCAACCCACATTTAATCAGAAGATATACCCGGGGTGGGTACACCCTCGGGTCCAAAACCCCAATAAAATAAAAATACGGGTTTGGAGGGCAGGAGAGTGACTGGCAGTAGAATGGAAATACAGTAATGCAACGTACAGAAACAAAATGTATCTCCAAAAAAGGTACTTTCTTCAACTTGCCTTCTGCAAAAGCAAATTCCAATAATTAATACTGGCGCCTTGTTCCGAGGAGTCAAACAAAGCCGGTCCTTGAAGATCCTTGAAGATTTGCTTTTTCTTTACTTATACTAGAAGCACACCATGGATACTTTGATCAATGATATTAGTAAGACAGATCAGAATAGATAACCTTTCCCGTCCTTTTAGACACGCAATCTTGTACGAAAAGATAATACAGGTAATTCTATATTGTTTGTAATGCTTATTATATTTAATAAACTACACATCTTCCATCTGTAGAGGCACACTCCATCCAATCTCAGCCCTCATTGACACAACCACAATGACATTATGCTCCATCAAATAAATAGAAAAGATCCAAATCAGAATCCACCACCGTCGCATCCATCAAATGTAGCTTCTGCCTCATTCCTTATGAAATGAATTTTGTCCTTTTATTCTCTGTCACATTGCGGGCTCATGCACCCAGCTACATAATACATCATTCATTCAATTACAGGTACGTAAGTCAATCTGTCATGTCGTCCCAAGGAAATGAATTGACTCGCTGCTACTAGAATTAAACAATTTATATTTAAAAGCAAAAAAACGGAAATCTTTAGGAAAACTACACATTCGCATTGTTGCAGTTTGGTTTTGGGAGCCAAAATATTGGTCCAGGTCCATTCTTTCATTCTTTTGACGGTAGGCATGATGACCTTCAGCGTCTCCACGTTTCCCTTCGTATCTTCCGTCCATGGGACAGGGAGGGAGACGATCGGAGTGGAGAGAGTAGACGGGCGTAGCCGAGACTTGAATTCCATGCCCCAGCACTGCCATGTCAGAGCCAATTATAAAGAGCGGCCGTCACCCAGCAAACCTCAAACCCCAAGGAACATTCTCATTGGCCACTAATTCGATTACCAAAATATGTATGGAGACGCAGAGCCACTCGTCTCACTACTCAATTTCTAATGACAATTTTTACCGGGTAAACCATGTGACATTTTTGGCCAATGCCCCTACAAATAAAAAATCCCTTTCTTTAAAGTCTTAAAAGTGTACCCACAAATCTACCATAATTATAATTCAATAATTAAATCACTTCAACTTCCAGTCAGTTTCTTTCCCCCTGTGCTAGTACCGATAATTCTCCTTGTAAACACACAATGATACAACTATTTGAATATTAAGAATTAAGGAGCTATTAAAAGGACGTCATTACTTCTACAGAATTAACTTTTACGAGTGCACAGAACGAATAAGGACGGCTTAATTATGCACAAGCGACTGACTGGAGAGTGGTCTGGGTACCATGGGAGCTTCTGCCCGCAGAACTTACATAATTATAGTATAATATTAAAGTACCTATATGCAGATTTGTAAATGTGAAAATGTGTGTGTCTTGACTGTTCAACTAATGAAATTACATTCCAGTAATTATGACATCGAAATTCCCATTAACGGCATGAACAACAACAACAGCAACAAAAACACAGTATTTGCTTAAGTAAAGTAAAACTATGTACTATTGCCTGTATGTATATGCAAGTACCGTAAGTCTACGCTTATACGATTAGTTTCTTTTAGGCCCTGTTGGTTACGGTAGTGCAGAGGTAATTTAATTTTTAATAGTCGGAGGTTTGCGGTATGTGGGGGTAGCAATTACAAGGAAGATAGTATTATGTGTGCTGACAAGGCACACGGTGCTCGGGGCTCATCGTATAATTCGTTGAAGTTAAGAGCCAAGTCAAGTCAACATTTATAAGAGAATGGAATTATGCTTAAATTATTGTCTGGCTTTTTGGTATTTATTTCAATGTACCTTCTAATTGTAAGCTTGGGCTCTCTCTCCATCCTTTAGACTGTAGGATAATGTGATTTCATTTAGTAGTAGGTATATAGGTAGGTATACAAAGATGCTATTATTTAGATTTGGATATTAAATCCGATGAAGCTGTCAAATTATTAGAGATTTTGTTCATCTAGATCCCAGACTTTGCTTTCTCTACATCTCTAGCCCATCCTTTTCCTTTTGTGAGATCCATGGAGCAGCATGGGATTTAGAATTGAGAGGAATGACTGTTAGTGTAATGATATTAGTGGAGGATTTATGAGTGGAGCAAGAATGGAACCGCAGCTATTAAATGTTACATCGCTCCCTTCCCTTCCCTTCCCTCCACACAACTTAACTCCACGTCCAAAGTATAACTCCATCCTTTGGAATCGATCTGGATTAAGAAGCAAAATCCGCATCTTTCGATACAGTACTATATCTAGTTTTACATATTTTGAAAGTATTAATTTCTTGTTTTGACCCTTTTTTGAAAGTGTTAGTACCTATATAGTTTTTAGCTTTTTAAAAGTGTCAATTTCCTGTTTTAAGCTTTTTTTGAAAGTGGTAATTTCTTGTTTTGACATTTTTGAAAGTGTTGATTTTTTGTTTAGACCTTTCTGAAAGTGTTAATTTCTTGTTTTGACCTTTTTAAAGTGTTAAATGTTTGTTCAAACCTTTCTGAAAGTGTTAATTTCTTCTTTTGGCCTTTTTGAAAGGGTTAATTTTTTGTTCAGACCTTTCTGAAAGTGTTAATTTCTTGTTTTGACCTTTTTGAAAGTGATAACTTCTTGTTTTGATCTTTCTGAAAGTGTTAATTTCTTGTTTTGACCTTTTTGAAAGTGTTAATTTGTTGTTTTGACCTTTTTGAAAGTCTTAGTTACTGGGTTTGAATGCTTTTGAAGGTTAACTTCTAGAAAAAGCACTTTTGTAAAGCATTCTTTCCATGGCTTCCAGGTTGCGAATAGGATGCGTTTTCAAAATGTCGTATTCGCATGCTTTTAGCAGTGAAAATTGTTGTAGGTTAATTAACTGTTTTGAACACGTTTTCACTTTTGATCATAAAAATGTTGCTAAATGGTTTTGTTTAAGAAAAATATGGAGAAGTGCCATTTGGCATCTTCACTAGTAATCTCTCTGCCACTTCCATTGTTCTCTCCAATATTCTACAGAGATATTCAGCGTTCCGTTCCATCCGACTTCCGAGTCGGATTTCTCCCAGTTAATTTCATTAGAAGCAATAAACACCAAATTATATGAATAATACATCTCCAGCTTTTATAGCTCTTTCCCTCCCTCATCCCTGTAATTGCATCTATATACACTCACATTTAGTCGGGATATTTGGTTTTGGATTAGAATTTGATTTGGCTTCAGTGCAATTATTCCGCCGAGTCTAACAAAACCCTTACAGCCAGAAAGTATATGTATATGTAACTCTGCTATGTGTATCATTAGAGAAGGGAACTCGCTAGGCAGAGAGCTACATAATATAATTACAGTTACAGCTTTCGGTAGTTGTAGTAGAAGATCCTATTCATTTGGATTTTATCGTTCCATGTAATTATATGAAATTATACTTCTTAAGCAATTATGTAGCTCCCTTCATACCTTGGTGTATAAAAGCAACTTTTTTGGGGATGTTCACAAAATACTTTTGTTAATTTAAAGCAGTCATAGTAGCGAGGGTTTGGTTAACATTTTAGTAAAATGTCGCAATGTAATTTATGCACAACTCCAGGCTGATGCGATGCCGCCAAGGCACTATGTGTATAGTACTTACATCTACATCCTATACTTCAAGTACCTACGTATTAAATAAATGCCTGTTCAGTAGTCCGATCCAATGGGTGGTACTTAATATCATAATCGGACTTAATAGCTTAATTGAAAGCTTCTTCTATCTAGTTCCGTCTTCACAAACTTTATGAATAATAATAGCGATATAGCGTCGCTTAAGGGGTAAAATGTCATATAACTCTCAATTTCTGAAATTCAAAATGAATTTTCTTATTTATTTGAGAGAGCTTTATTTTAAAACTATTGGGAGCTGGAAAACTATGGAAAGAATGCTTTAGAAAAGTGTTTATTCTACAAAATAACTTTTTCAAAATGGTCAAAACCGGTAACTAACACTTTCAAAGAGGTCGGATCGAGAAATATTTTCTAAAAAGGTTAAAACTAGAAATCCACATTTTCAAAAAGGTCAAAACTAGAAATCCACATTTTCAAAAAGGTCAAAACTAGAAATCCA
>JAQFZC010001549.1:0-29136 GCA_034695205.1 Dicyrtoma fusca | reverse complement strand
ACTTTGTATAACTTAAACTAACAATAATTGTACGTTTTTTTATATTTTTCTAAATAGTTGGCTTTGGCAGATGTCAAAAGCATAATGAGCTAGTTACTCGGAATCAGTTCTTGACCTAGAGAACCGTTACTGCCTGCTGCCTATTGTCAACTACACTTGTGTCTGTAAGCTATTGAGTCACAGTCACCGTACAGTTGATAGGAAGCTAATGTCATATTTCGTTTACACGAATTTACTGCAGTTTTGTTAGAATTTGGAAGAAACTGTCAACTGTAATCTGTCAGTCAGCGTCAACGTACAAACTACCAAGGTACCTTCAATCATTATCTTGAGCATTTTTTATTAACAGAAATACTGCCACTTTGCCACTTACTCAATGTAATGACTGCACACATAATTGTATTATTTATAAGTATCGTCTATTAGTGTTTGTCTACTAGAAGGCTACGTGTGTCATATATGTTGTATGTAGTGCTAATTAAAAATAATTAAGGCTCGTATCAAATAAACGAATGACGTGGACTTGTATCAAGATTAGAGATGTTTCCAACAAATCACTATTGTCCAGTCAATAGGATTTAGTCTAAGACCCTCTGACATTTTGACTTTGACTTTGCCTTCTCATTCCCAAAGTACAGTCAGAAGTCAGAACCACTTGCAAAGCGTTCTTTATTGTTTCTTAGGTATAGGCTGTAGGCACTTATGTAGGTACTATAATTTGACTGATGACTGAATGTAGAATTATGTTGTTTTTACAGATAGAACCCGAATCGCAATAAAAAAGTAAACTTGGGGGACTGGCAATGGACCAAGGGACGATACGATGGCCAACACCGAACAAAACAAAAATAAATTTGAAGCCAACAAAATGATCAACCCTGCCCTTCTGTAATGGCCTGACTTACGGTTGACGGTATAGCAAGCAATAAGGTCGAAGGTTTGTTGATGGATGTAATAATAATACATTATATCGTAGCCACCATCACAACTCTTCCCCTTTTCGAAGTATGAGTATCAGTAGTGCTTATTGATTGAGCCAAATCCGTAGAAGTTTCCCAATCCAATTATAAAGAAAAATGGGAAAAAAGTATAAAAACCCATGTCTTCCATGAGTCTCGGTCTACTCACTTTCTTGGTTCCTTAGTGGATCCAACAATTCGACTCTCTTACCCTCACTACTTACCTAGTAACTTTAGTATTTTAGTAATTGTAATAGAAAAAAAAGTGACCATCGTCGAAAAAAATTTCAAAAAAAAAGTAACGTAACTTATTTTACTATCCTTTCATCATGATCCCTCTTGTGTGCCTTCTAGCCTTTCAAGTTGTGGCTGTGAAGGTCTTCAAAAAGACTTCACCAAATGGTAAGAAATTCCAAAAAACATTTTGGGGGGGAAGTAAAACAACAAAATTATCGTTATAATAATTCTTTTAAATTATTAACCCTCGTCGTCGAGACATACTTTCTCTTCGTTTAAAGGTTGTGCATCGATTAATTCAATTTATACACACGGTGGATCTAATTTTCGATCTTAAAAATATCTGAACTATGTCAATTTTGATTGTGATAAAAAAAAATGTGCATCGTTTCGACATTCGTATTTTGATTGGGCATTCATTATGAGAGAATATAATACTGATCCGTCCCTTGTTGCTATTATTCTCTGTTTTGTGTAGGAAAGATAACGGTGTATTTGGGGAAACGGGACTTTGTGGATCGTTGCGATGGTGTGGTGGATCCTATCGATGGAATTCTCGTCATTGACAATGACTACCTAAAGAATAGACAGATCTATGGACAGGTATGGCACACTTGTGGAGTAATCAAGCCGATCAAAGTGAACCAAAAGACCTAGTTACCCTTATTTGTTGTACATTATTTAAAATTCAGATCATATCTTATCTTCATTATTAATCAGTCCTAGACATCCATCTTCTTTGTTCCGATAAATTTTTATGCATGCCACACTACATTTCATTGTAGCTCATCATTAGCAATTCATCATAGTCGTATCACGTTCAATGTGTTTATAATTATGCCACTACCGAATTAATGGCAAAGATTATTAGAACGAGAGAGCCTTCGGATTTCGAACTTATTGTTAGTTGTACATCTTAAGGTGCAAATGGGTGCGTATTAAAGCTCTCTCGAGAGCGAAGTGATTCACTGATAGGTATTTTTTCATACCAGTCGTACAGTGCTTTTAAAACGGTGAGAAATGTCAATTATTGTAGTTTTTACAACTTTTGTGAAGGTGGAAACTGTCTTTTACACGGTTTTTAAAAATTTCCAAAATTCACCCTTTAAAATTGTGCCTTTTCTATATATTGTATTTTTTTAAAAAGAGCAAAATAGCTTTGTAAATCATTTTATAAAAAGACGAAAATTCTCCTTTACACAAAATTTTGTATCCATTTTTTTCCTTCATTTTGAAAAAGAAATTTTCTGTTTTTCTGAAGCTACAATGTTGGATTTTTTGACGCATCTTGTGTCTTAGGAAATGCGTTACTTTACTGATTCTTCTTTGATAGCCATCGTCACATTAGGGTTTTTGGTTCTAGTTGTTTTGCTTCGACAGACAGACAGTAAGGAGCCTATTAAATTCATCTTAATATAATTTCCTCTTTATCTGATGACGCGTAGGTGTCAACCACATGGAGATATGGACGAGAGGACGACGAGGTGATGGGTCTCAAATTCGCGAAGGAAATGGTTCTTTGCAAAGATCTGATTGTGCCCCCAACCTCGAAGAGACAGCGAGAGACGACTACACTCCAAGACAAGCTCATCTCCAAGCTGGGAGATTCCCACAATGTCTTCCCCTTCATCTTCAACATGCCCGACACCGCCCCACCCAGCGTCACCCTCGCCCCCGGAGACGGTGACAGCGGAAAGCCCCTCGGCGTCGAGTACGAGATGAAAGCCTTAGTCGCCGACAGTGAGAATGACCCAGGTCACCGACGATCCACCGTCTCCCTCCGAATCCGTAAAGTTCAGTATGCTGGTCTTGAGCGTGGAATTAAGCAGCCCAGCACCCTCGTCAGCAAGTCCTTCACCTTCTCCCCCGGAAAAATCAATCTGGAAGTCACCCTCGACCGGGACATCTACTACCATGGGGAGGACATCAACGCCAGAGTTATGGTCACCAACAGCTCCAAGAAATCCGTCAAGGGAGTTAAGGTCTGTTGATGATTTTTACTATTGCAGTTGTGCAACACAGTACCGAAAAAAAATTATTTACGGCTTAGTAACTGTTATTATTTATGTAGCTAATTTACGTGATGGTATGAAATTGTAGGGAGTTTAGTAAATATTTCAGTATTGCAATCATCAACATTGTATAATTGGTATTTAATTTCATATTTTTATTTTTTTGTGCTCTGCCAGGTAATGATTATGCAACACACGGAGGTGACGATGATAAATGCGCAATTTGCGAGACAAGTAGCTCACATGGAATCCCGTGAAGGCTGTCCAATCACTCCTGGGGCTTCTCTCACCAAAACTTTCCTCCTCAACCCCAGCGCTAAGAATAACAAGGACAAGAGAGGCATTGCACTTGATGGTCACCTTAGGGTAATTAATTATCAATTATCCTCTACATGCACATGCATACGCGCTGGAACTTATGATTTATCGTGACATTTTTCTATGTAGCTACAGCATCTAAAAACTGTAATTTTTAACTCTAACAACGTCATACCATAAGTACCCACGAACTACCGAGAGGAAAAAAACTTTGTTATTAGCAATTGAGTTACGCTTGCAAAAATATGTACCTACCTATTTACATGTACCCACATTCCTGACGTGTGCATAATTTATTTGTTCGACATAAGAATTACTTAGGCTTCACTCTAATCTAATTATGCAGCTCTATGTATGCCTACTAGTACGTTACTTTTCTGTGAATTATAATCGTAATGTGAGATTAATATCTGTACTTCATAGGATGAAGATGTAAACTTGGCTTCGTCCACAATGACGTCCCCTGGTAATTCCGACCCCCTTGGTTTCGTTGTTTCCTACACCGTTCGAGTCAAATTGAACATGGGAGCACTTGCCGGAGAATTGCAAGCAGACTTACCTTTCAAGCTCGTCCACCCAGGACCAGGTATGCGCACACCGACACAGATATACATATTTGATTAATTAATTGCACATCTTTATAAAGTTTAATTAAAATGCAGCTGCTTAGATTTAGATTTTAGTAAAACTCAAATCCATTACGTAAAACTTTTTACAGGAGGAATCGAGGAAGCAAAAACTGGCGGCAAAAGAGTTCCACTTGCCATGACCAAAGTTGATCGTTCCAAATACGAGAAGCAGTGCTATGCAAAGGATGATGAGGACGAGAATATCATCTTTGAAGATTTTGCTAAACTCAGAATGAGCATGAGTGAGATTGACAACTAAAACAGACACCGATCCATGGTTACAACAATGCATCTCAACTCGACATAATTTGTCTTTGATTTTTTAAAACATTCTTTGATTTAACGGAAAATAATATTTATACCTGTAACAACAGTAGTTATTACAGTTACAGTTGAGATTGATATTGTGTATACGGCGTCAAACTGCAAACTGTAAATCTATTCATCATGCAGATAACTATATACGCGTAGATTAATTATTGTAACTTACCATGTAAATGATTTCCTTCATTTCGGTGGTCTAATTAACTAACTGTAATAATAATTATTATTCACACCACCGTCTTTGATTGTATATACTGTAAATAATGAGAGGGGTCGCCGGTCGGTAGTATTATATGAGAAAATCGCATATTGGTATTATATTCTTTAAAGTCACGAAATCAAAGTGAAGTACCTATACTGTGCTGTACTGTAGATACAAAATGTTGTGTTGAACTTGTCATATGGAATAAAAACAATTGGAATTTGAAATCTATGGGATTTTGGCACTAATTCATTACTGACGGAATAATATTAAGGAAACGCCTGCACTACTATATAACTGTAATCAACTCATGAACGGTCCCTTTATTTTTATTATAACAATTTACAAGTGCAACAAGTAAAACAAAATATAAAAATAATATTATGTAGCATCTCTGTCGGTGGAAAATATAAATAGTATAACAATATATAATTATCTATCTTACTTAATGAATTAATGGTTGGGTTGTTTGTTAAATTACGAGAGTTTTGTTAAATTTTTAGATCCCCTTCCTCCGCACACATCGGTCCTCGTGGAAGAGCTTACTTCCCAGCTCACACTGGAGGGTGGGAACGAACTGATGGGGATTGTCACACAAGGCAGTTCCGCAAATGGGGTAGCGATGACCCTTAGGAACCCACAAGTATTCTCCAGGCTTGCAATCGTGGAGATTCTCTGTCGTGAAGAGTCGCTCGCACCGCCCCTTGTACAGAGCCCACTTGTACTTGGGAGAGTATTTCGGGGGTGGGCGACACAAGTTCCGCTCACAGCTGGGCTTCCCCTCCTTGTCAGCTACGAGCCAGTAGCCCTCGTTGCAATGACCCTGTAAGTAGTTTTGAAAGTTAATTATACAATCATTTTTTATATGTATTTTAGTAATACATTTAAATTTAAATGCAGTTAATTGTAATTAGTGAAAATGCTCTACCTGATCATATGCGTAGACGCACTCTTTGAACACCGGAGAGTAAATGAGAGACTTGCACTCAATATCGTAATTGCAATCGCACTCTCCGTAAACTGCGTCATCCGCCACTGAGTAGAAGATCATGTTCTTCCCACAAGGTCCCTTCTGACCTGTCATGAAGCACTGACCCGTTGCATTGTCATAGCGAGTGGCCCAGAGTGAGTAGCGACTTCTCCCCACTAATTCCGGACATAATTCCTTTCTGCAAAAAAACAAAAAACAGCCATTTTATTAGAGAAGAGACTTGCCAGTCTTGCCATTACTTAGTACTACTTCCCAAAAATCACCGGCTAATGTCTTAATTAATTAGCTTGTACAAAAAATCAAATCAACATAATTTTTAGCTCAGTTTAAAAACGTGGATTGTCAACTCTGTCAATTCGTACGAATACACTTGTTAAAAAGATTTAGTAACATAAATACAGCTTTTTCAAAGTGGCATTATGCACAAAAATGGAATTCAAAAGGTTAAATTTCCACAGAATTAACTAAATTCTCTTTTCTAGATCGCTAATTTCTTTAAAACCACTGTTCTGAAACCTCTCTATTTATGTATAACACCCTTTTCCAAAACGGCGTCTTCCTTATAAACACTATATTTTTACAATAGCTAGATGATTACTGATGATACTGACCCTCCAAGCCGAGATTTCCGGTAGTAGATTTAAATAAAACAGAAATCCACTTAATAATTGTAGTAAATAATAAATGATGTCTGTACTTACTTGACTTCCATTCCTTGTATTTCAGCGGGCGTCATGATTCCGGCGGAAGCACTGGAGACCCAGCCGGTGAGGGCGACGAAGAGGAAAGGAAGGACGGAGATGATCCACGTTCGAATCATTTTGAAAGATTGACCAAAATGGAAAGTGACGGTGAGTGTGTGTCCCTTAAATACTCTTCCGCTTTTTTTTTTCTTCTTCCTCTTCTTCTGCTTCAACTTGTCAGTTTTCACCGCATTGATTGGACTCACTCTGTTACCTTTTCTATTGCTATTACCTACAATTTAGTTGTTAGTACGTTACACACATATGTATATAGGTACTGGTCACTGGTCATCATAGCACATACATACATAGCTGCACATGTCGTGCAGGTCAACCGTTCAATGGCATTGAAATCTCATCTCACTTACCTCAAGTCTATAAGTCATTATCATTATGTGTGAAGTTTGGAAGGCAAATCAAGAACAACAGCAAATAAAATGCTTTCCTAGTCACACTTCCGCTCTTTGTTCCTTCCCCCCTCATCGTCAGTTTCACATGTAATCCGATTGTACATCCATAGACTGGCCGATCCAATGCAAGTCTCACTCATATACATTTAATTTCCAATGTAAAAGGTTCAAGTTGAAGTTCAACTACAAACTCTCACTTTCACTTTCTCTATAGATCGCCAGAAGATCGACCATAAAAGAGACATACATAAAGTCAACGAACAAAACAAGTCGGCTTGGTTCGCGTAATAAGCCTTGTTTTGCTATACCTATAGCCATAGATATACACACTAGCATACTAGCAGAGCATACATAGGAAGTACATAATCGCAATTTGATCATAATCTACAAAATATAACTTCTTGCTTCAAACTTCAAACTTCTCAAAACTTCATCTTCTAACTAGAGTTGTGTATGTATACTATAGACTATATGTAACTGTTGACTGTATAGCAAAAGCAAATGATGTGGTTGTGGCTGGTTTTGTTGGTCACTGGTCTCTGGGTGTTTGGCGTTGGATTGTCAAATAAATTATGACGACGCCTTTTATTTTTTCACATTTATCAAGTGTTACGAGTTCAAGTGGACTTGCGGTCCTTCATCATCAGTTGACCAAAAACTAGACGCTCACCGAACACACACACACAACTCATCATCTTCCCACTCACTTACACACACACGCACACTTTCAATTTCAACGGAAACAAATCACCAACGACAAAACAAAAAGCTTTTTCCCCACACAGTGGCACACACACAGTGCAATGTTTTTATGCGAAAAGTTTTTCATAGGCTCATAATAGTATTTCACCTTCTAATTTGAGGGATTCTAGATTCTACAGCTCCGTTTTTTGCTTTATTGATATTTATTAATGCTATGTTATTTTGTATTTGCACTTGAACTTTATTACTTTCAAGGTTAGGTGTATTTATCGAACTCAATTAATTGTTTTAAAAAAAACCTGCTCGCCGAGACACTGTAATGGGTCTGGGTCGGGTGCGTAATTTCTATCAATACTTGTTTGCTGCTACTGTTGACTGTCAACTGTGAGGTATTTTTTTTACTAAAGTCTTTTAATATATAGTTACATTTTAAGAATGCTAAGAATTCATTATAATTCAGTTCAATGTTCAGTCAAAGAGCCAAACGAGGCAATATTTAGCATTTGGCGCATTTTTAACCAAGAGATTCTATATTTCTTAAAAATATAGAATTTAATATATATATATATAAATAATATAAAAATAATATCTATAAAAAAAAGTATTATTATTTATGTTCTATTTTGACTTTTGAGCCCCCAATAAATCTAAATGATAACTTTCCCATTTTTAGTGATTTCTTTTATAGAAAATATGCAAAATTGAAAAGGTGGCAGATGAATTTAACTATGTATGCATTAATTGATAAAGTGCACCGCCTTCGTGTGAATTACTGTGTAGGTATTGTTGCTGTTGTTATTATGATGAATAATAAAATAAATTATTTTACTACAAAATGAATTTCGTGAGCACACAGCTCAGCATCAGTAAAAAGGGCAACATTTCATAGAAAATGCAATGATGATGACACGAAGGATATGAAAAATATGAATCAGTGATAACTTTCACAGAGGACAGGTAATTAATTAACACACTCACTCACTTCACGTCTGATCGACGGCGAATGTACCTATATGAAATTAATGAAGTGGCTGTTACTGTTACTGTTTAAGAGTGTAATTGTAAAAAATGTTTTATTTATTAACGATCATAACATGTATGTATATAATATGTATGAATGCCTACGAGTATACCATCTGGACATTGCAAATTGCAATGAATAAAACTCCAACTTCTCAAATCAAATATTTTAAAAGGGACAGTTGGCGTGCAGGAAGATCAGAAACTGGTTTTTGAACACAAAAGCAACAACAACAGTTAGGGATCAAGCTGCTGTCACTACCATTCTGTTCATTCACAGATACCAGCATTGTTATAAATAAGGGGCCTTGCAAATATGACTAGGGAGAGAGAAACGGAGGGTTGAGGACGTTGTTGTGTCATCTTTTACACCTTTTAGAAAGGGAAGTATGACTTTTTGCCTTTTTTGAAAAAAAGTAATGGCATGTTTTACATCTTTTTAAAAGTTTCTTACCACGTTACATGTCTGTTTTGAAAGAAGGTCGTATTCTGTTTAACAACTCTTCAAACTACTACTAGCACGTGTTGCCTTCTTCATACTGTATAATATAATGTTTTACACCTTTTTAAAATGTGTAATATCGTGTTTTACATCGTTTTAAAATGTGTATTATCAAGGTTTTACATCTTTTTAAAATGTGTAATATCATGTTTTGCTCCTTTTAAAATGTGTATTATCAAGGTTTTACATCTTTTTAAAATGTGTAATATCATGTTTTGCTCCTTTTAAAATGTGTATTATCAAGGTTTTACATCTTTTTAAAATGCTATTATCATGTTTTTGCCTTCTCCAAAATGTGTAATATCATGTTTTACATCGTTTTAAAATGTGTATTATTGTGTTTTACTTCTTTTCAAAATGTGTATTATTGTGTTTTACATCTTTTTAAAATGTGTAATATCATGTTTTGCCTTCTCCAAAATGCGTAATATCATGTGTTACACCTTTTCAAAATGTTACTATCATTTTTTGTCTTTGTAGACAAAATGTACTGTCATTCTGGACACCTTTTAGAAAAGGTAATACACATCACGTTTTGCCTTTTTTTAAAAAAGGTCAACTAGTCTGTTTCAGTCACAACTGTTCAAAATGTTAAGTTTCCGATTTATTCTTTTCTAACGATGGAAATTCATTTGTCGACCTTTCTGGAAACTACTCACTTGGCCCTAAATTGTGTGATATCATATCTGCAGGGACCCAAACGGGATATTGTTTATACTGATGAAATTGATGATACTATAAAGCTATGAAGCCAGTGGCCATTTTACGTGTTTTAACCGATACTAGTTTAATATCAATACGTTATATGTATGTATATAGCTATACAGAATCTGAGAGCGATTTACTTCTTGCATCTGTGCTGAACTGGGAGGTAAAAATGTGCAGTCATAATGAGAGTGACACCTCAGCACTAAAGGTATGTTTACCCTCAGCAAGGTGGGTCCATATTGTCGTAATGAAGGGAGGTAGGTTCATAAAGAAGTTAAAAAGTTGAATGAATACGGAATGCGAAAGTTAATTTAATTTATGAACAATTTAATTCAAATTTCTCCCATAACTTTTCCATTTTAAATTCAAGTCTCGTCAAAGTTGACAACTGTTACTTTTCTTTACTGACAGCGTCTTTAGAGATTTTTCTTAAAGACGTTTTTTTACGAAAGTTAAATCATTTGGCAATCTTGATAGTGTCATGCTGTTACAGCAGTAAGTTGTTATTGGTCCTGTTATGTACATCCACGATATAACTAATGATTATGAAATTAACTAATCGTACGTAAGAAATTATAGCACAGATTTTATAACCACTACTTTTAAATACGGCAATACTTTTCGTTTTGTCGTTTTTTAAAAAGTGTGAAGTCACGTTTTACGTTCTTTAAAAATACTACTGTCATGCTTTATCGTCTTTTAAAAAGTGTACAGTCAAATTTTAAATCTTTTAAAAATTCTACAATCACGTTTTGTCCTCTTTGAAAAAGGGTAAAGCCACGTTTTACATCTTTCAAAAATGTTAATTTCACGTTTTGTCGGTTTCGAAAAAGTGTAAAGGTACATTCTACATCTTTTAAAAATGCTAATTTCACGTTTTGCCTTCTTTGAAAAAGACTAAAGTCACATGTTACATCTTTAAAAAATACTAATTTCACGTTTTGCCTTCTTTGAAAAAGACTAAAGTCACATTTTGCATCTTTTGAAAACGTCAATACCACGTTTTTTCTTTTTAAAAAAGTGTAAATTCCCAATTAATAACTTTTCAGCATGCTACCACCCCAGTTTGCTCCTTTAAAAAAAGGTGTAATATTATTTTTTTTACACCTTTTCAAGACGTTTCTATTATCACGTTTTGCCTTGTTTCAAAAAAGGTAAAGTGATATGTTATACACCTTTTTAAAATATCAGTTTCATGTGTTATCCACCTTGTCAAAATGACAAATTATCCCATTTTGTCACTTCTTTGAAACAGCACAGTGCACAGTGCGGTGTAGACAGTATCCTGCACTACTTTACATCTGCAGTATTTGTTTTGAGATAGCTTCTAAAAGTGTGCCAGACAGCATACAGTATTTTGGGACGGTGGTGGTGGTGATGGAAAGTCATAGTCCTGGGATTTGGTGTTTGTGGAAGTAGATTAAGGATATCGTTTAGAGAGCATTATTCCAAGTGACGGGTGACAGTTGAGGATTTGATATTGTTTGAATGGTTGGTAATAGTAATTAGTTATGTAAGTCATTTTCCATTTTTTAAAGTCTTTGTAGTGTAATTTTCGTTCCCGGACACCGGGGAATGTTGTTGAGGACGCGGAGTCGGGATAAAATGTGAGGAAGGGAATTAACTGGGACATTGTACATAATGAATAGTTTCTCTCTCTCTCTCTCTCCGTCTCCCTTCCCTCAACGCCAGTCTTTCCGGATTAACAAATGGAAATAGACAAATTGGATCCAGTCCCTTGTTTTTTACACCCTCTCCACACATACCTATACAATACACTTCCCTCTTTTTCTCTCTCTTTCATTTCTCTTCTCTTCTCTTCTCGGAGGAGAAGACAGAGAATTCAACGAATGCCTTTCATTTCACTTTCCACAGTTTCCACTCCATTCAAAGAAGGCTGATCATGATGTGCATACCTATACCTAGAAGAAGTGTGTCTGTGTACTTGGGCCATCAGCATGCCTGCCTGCCTGACTGCCTGCCCCGCATTCTCCACAGAAGATATAGACATGGTCTGGGCGAAGGCAATTTCCAAGGAGCGAAACGTAAGCCAAGAAAGTGATAATTGAAATGGAAGGTGGATGGATGTTATGGATATAGAGGGACGTGCATATACTTGGTGTGCATACAAGATTCAGTCTACCAAACCCACAGAGTGGAGGTAACAAGTAATTGGCTTGGGTTGAGATAGCATTGGCTTTTGTCTCCACATCAATTTACCGGAAAGCTCGGATTTGTTTCACTGGAAGTGATGACAGCTATCGCCTGTGTATGTAAATTGTAAATTCAACCTTGATTTCTACAGATCCACTCACTTTCAAAAATCAGTTTCAATTTCTCTATGGGTATTACATCAGGGTCAAGTATTACATACTTGACGCAAAATTTCTGAATTTTTGACCACCACCGACTGCGTGTAAAACGCAATAGCGCACCCTGTACGATGTTGTAGGTATAGGGCTGTAACGCACAAGGAAAGGACTACGAACCCCGCTGGCGTTATGTAGTACTGGAACGTCCCATAAATCGGTTTTCATATAATTATAATAAGAATGTACAGTTTACACGTTTTTGAAACGGTGCAAAATGTCAGATTTACATATTTTTGAAAAGGTGCAAAATGTTGTATTCATATGTTTTTGAAAAGGTGCAAAATGTCATATTCGCACGTTTTTGAAAAGGCGCACAATGTTCAATTACACATTTTTGAAAAGGTGCAAAATTTCCAATTTGCACGTTTCTGAAAAGGTGCAAAATGTTGTATTCATGTTTTTGAAAAGGTGCAAAATGTCCTATATACGCGTTTTTTAAAAGATGCAAAATGTCCAATTTGCACGTTTTTGAAAAGGTGCAAAGTGTCATATTTACATGTTTTTGAAAAGGTGCAAAATGCCGTATTCGTATGTTCTTGAAAAGGTACATATTATATTCGCAAGTTTTTCAAAAGGTGCAAAATGTCATATTTATGGTTTTGAAAAGGTGCAAAATTTCATATTTGCACGTTTTTGAAAAGGTTCAAAATGCCGCATTCACATGTTTCTGAAAAGGTGCACAATGTCCAATTTACATATTTTTACGATCACATCTGACTACTACGAGGAGATGTGCGGTAAAATAGTGCTGAAGCCCGAGCCAGGGATTTAAATCCCACAAGAAGAGAGCAGAGAACACAAGAGAAAATGACATAAAGGGAATTCTATGTACTTTGCCTCCTCACTCTCATTCTCTCATCTCCTCGCTCTCTGTTGTGTGTTTAATGTTCAAGAAATCATGTCGTCAGCTTTTCGTCTTCTTCTTCCTTGTCTTCAAATGTCGACGACAAGTCCCGCTTCGGTATGCCATGCCAAATGCCTATCTTGAATTATCGTGCCTCCTATCTCCCGGTGGTGCGGAGTGTAAATATAGAGACATAGTGGGTCGTCTTACGATCCCTGCACTAAATCCAGAGCATCTTTAATATTTTAAGATTCCGAATGTATTATGAATGATAGATTATGTATTATGTAGCTCCTGCAAACGAAGCTCCTTAAGTAATGGTAATCACTTACACATGAATCTATATTTAAAACCTTGGCTGGAGAAGCGAAGTGAGGTTTGTTGGGGGAATATTCTCTAATCGTGGAGGGGTGGACGCAAAGGGGCCTAAGTTCATTTCCGAGCAAAAGCAATGCGACTTGACTTATCGTTAGGCTAAATAAGTGCTGTAAGATATGACTGGAGTTTAGGAAGGACACTTTCTGCGGATTTTAACGGGAAACGGAGTTAGGGCACTTTGCGTCGACACACATCCACGAAACAAGACAGTGTGTGCGTTTCAATAATATTTTAAAACCACTTTCTAAATATATTATAAAAATACACAATTTTAAAGTACTTCTACCAAAAAAGGTGTAAATAGGACATTTTGCATCTTTTTAAAAATGTGTAATTGAACATTTTGGGCCTTTTCAAAAACGTGCAAATTGGACATTTTGGGCCTTTTCAAAAACAAGTAAATTGGACATTTTGCACCTTTTCAAAAATGTGTAATTGAACATTTTGCGCCTTTTCAAAAACGTGTAAATGAACATTTTGCACCTTTTCAAAAATGTGTAATTGAACATTTTGCGCCTTTTCAAAAACGTGTAATTGAATATTTTGCGCCTTTTCAAAAATGTGTAATTGAACATTTTGCGCCTTTTCAAAAACGTGTAATTGGACATTTTGCATCTTTTCAAAAACGTGTAAATAAGACAGTTTGCACCTTTTTAAAAACGTGAATTGAACAGTTTGCACCTTTTGATAGCATGAAAATAGTACATTTTCAAAAAATACACCTTTTCAAAAACGCACATGTGTCTTTTCGTATAATTCCGTCCACATGTAAAATCTCCGTAATTTTCATTAATTCAAAACGTGTAAATACGGATTCTACAACCTCGCAAAATGTGTAAATAAGACCACTGCTAGCATTGCAACCGTCGTATTGAACACTTTGCATTTAAGAATTTCTGGATGGAATTTGCTTCTTAAACCACGGACCCCATCACTATTGTCTCTGACTGCAGTAAAGGTTCAAAGCACGTTATTTGTACTTTGTAAGTGCCTATTGTACAGGCGGGCGGCGGTTGTACTCCGACGAGATGTGCGTATAGTACGCGGACTAAAGTACTGTGTGCAGAACTTGACGGGAAAGTAAACTAACGGAAAGGAGGTTCCTTGCATTTGTTTAGCAAAGTGCCTTATAAAAAGGTTTATGGGTAATCGGGAAGATTAGGGATGTAGGTAGGGAGTGGGAGCTGGGTGAGCGTGGCGTGGTGTGCTAATATACCTTCTGTCCCGGTTCTGGTCGTACGTCTCAGAAATAATAATAAGAAGCAGTGTGGTAAATAAACTGTCTGGAGCAGAGAGAGAGAGAAAAAGTCGGGATAAAGAGAGAGAGAGAGAGAGAGAGAGAGAGAGAGAGAGAGATGGCCGTGGAATTGGGATAAGTGATAGAGCAGCTGGGAGAAAAAGTAATTGTCCTCATCCCAAGCATTTCATTGTTCCTTAAAAATAGTCCACACTTCCATGCAGAGGCAGCTAAATAGATCAGAGTCCGGGCTCTTCCAATTCTTACACGATAGAAAAACACATTCAAAAAGTTCAAATATGCTCAATAAGAAGTTCTATTTGTGTAAAAATAAAATATTACGATTAATGAAAGCGTAAACTTAAAGTTGGGTCGTTTTGCATCTTTAATAAATATACAAATATCAGTTTTTGTTATTTTATACAATATTCAGTCCAAGGCAAGGCTATAATACTATTAGTTTGAAAAAACATGTAAACGTAACATTTTGATTTTTTAACCTATTCGGAACTGTGACAGGTGACACCATGTATGGATTGAATACTTTACAAAAGTATTTTTATTCATTCTATAACTTTTTCAAAATGGTCAAAACTAGGAATTAACATTTTCAAAACCAATTACAACTTGTGACTAACACTTTCAAAAAGGTCAAAGTTCAAAACTAACAATTACCATTTTAAAAAATGTCAAAACTATAAATTGACAGTTTTAAGAACGTTCAAAATTAGTTATTAGCATTTCCAAAAAGGTTAAAACTATAAATCAACAGTTTCAAAAAGGTCTAAACTATCAATTAGCGTTTTTAAAAAGGTCAAAACTATCAATTAGCGTTTTTAAAAAAGTCAAAACTATCACTTAGCGTTTTTAAAAAGGTCAAAACTATCAATTAGCGTTTTTAAAAAAGTCAAAACTATCACTTAGCGTTTTTAAAAAGGTCAAAACTATCAATTAGCGTTTTTAAAAAGGTCAAAACTATCAATTAGCGTTTTTAAAAAGGTCAAAACTAGAAATTAACGCTTTCAAAATGGTCAAAACTTTCAATTAGCGTTTTTAAAAAGGTCAAAACTAGAAAACACTACTTTCAAAAACATATTTTGGTTATATTATAGTTTTGAAACTGCTAAAGGGACAGATCATAGATTAGAGATCACAAATCGCATGACGTAATCTCTACGAGGTCCCCCCACTAGGCGTCAACTCCACACAGAACACAACTATTTATCCCACAACTATAAAATCACTCCAACGATCTCACAGGATCTTCAATGGCGCAACGAAGACGAGTCTTTTAGTCGTCCAGAAGTTGCAGATTTGATCCCCCGTTTAATTGTGGATGTATCGGTGCTGTCTGGAGAAGCATAGTAATATCTCAGGAGCCGGAGCCGGAATTACAGGCGCACATGTCCGCATGTCAACCCGTCCACGGGTCTTTGAGTCGTCCAGACTATAAACGGTGAGGGAGGGAGACCCAAAAGTCTTTGTTAAATACATAAGTCGAGCCAAGCCATGGGAGGCAGAAGAATTATTGCGTATGAAATGATATGATTGTAGGTATTTATACTTACATGAGATGAGATGAAAAAAATGCAGGGCACACCCACGGGCTGGAGTAAAAGCTCAACTGGAAAAGGAAAATACGTACCAAAATATATTATAAGTATATATTACATAATGTGTTTACGGGATACAGCTGTAGTCCTAAAGGCATCCCGTGTCTACAATATATATAGGGTATAAAATATGGATAAAGGGAGAGCTTCTGACTTGGTGGTATGAAAAATGTAAAATATATGATGAGCTTTTATTAGAAGTTGCTCGTAGATCTTGTGTAGTTGTGCAGAGCTTAAAGTTGAGGGCTCCCATTTCATTGTTAAATGGTCGGCTGAAAGACCCAGTATTTGTAATCGTCCAGTAAAAACCACCTTAGGACTCTTTTTTTTCGAGGGGGCTTCCAATTTTGACGTCCCATCCACACTTTCTTTGAAATATTCATATTTTACTTTCTGAAAGCATACATTTAGCGGTTTTGTCTTTTTTGGAGATGCAAATATAATTTTCTATATTTTTTTGAAAGCGCAAATTTCATTGTTATTATTGTTAACACTTCTATTTGAAGATGCGACGGTTTTTATTTTTTCGGTGGGGCAAATATCATGTTCTGTACTTTAACAAAACTCAAATATCATGTTTTGAATTCTTTTGAAGAAGCAACTAAGTTGGTAAACAAATTGTAAGCATTTTAGAAATGAGTAAATATATCACTCACCCTTTTATAAAAGCTTCATCTCGCTCTTAAAATATAGCAATGCATCACTTTTGGAGGTTCCCACAAGCCTTTTTGGTCAGCCCGTGGTTATTTTGCCTACCTTTTATAAATGCGGTATATGCTATCGTAAGGTTTGCTTTTCTTCCTTTTCTTTTGCTAGGGCAACTCCTATTGTGCTACAGATACTGATATGGAATGGGATGGTTGGGTAATGGGAATGGTAACGGTAAACTGCATGCATTGAATATAAACGAGAGGACGAGACGAGCACTTTAAGCTGAGCCACTGACGACGAAATGAGACGAGATGGAATATACTCCGCGACTCCACGGAAGAACTGCTCTGAGCTGACTTGAGCTTCGAGCTGAGACTGAACTGAAGATAGAAACAGAAACTTGAGAAACATGTTTCCCATGCCAAAATATTTCACAATTTATATTAGCAATAGCCGCACATTTCTCACTCACAACTGACAACACAACCCAAAAATTCTGGTCGCATCTCCTCTTCTCTCGCCATCACAAAATACTCAAGGAAAAAAAACCCACATACACCATTACGAATAAGAATACTAATAGAAAAAATACCTAGAACCAGGGACCAAGGTGCATTGTTGAGCGAGACCGGTACTGGTACTGTACTGAGACTTCTTCCGCTACTGCACTGGTACTACTATCAATAAGAAGCGTCTTCAGCTATAGGTCACGGTCATGCAGTCCACGGCCTGTAAAGGAAATTGTATAAAATTCAATTTTCCATCAAAAGATTCTCTTCAAAAGTGAAAAATTCATTCGATTTAGGGAAGCACGTGGTCAAATTGGTAAATTCTTTAAAACGTTTACCTAAGTCAAATTGACAGAAAACAGAACTCAAAAATTGTTAACTTCTTCCAAAGAAAGAGTACTTTTAAAACCCACATCTTTTTAAAATACACGTTCAAAATTGACCAACTCTTTGCAACTAAATACTATATTTGAAAGGGACACAGATTTGAACAAAACACTTTCATAAATAGTCAGTTACTTCGAAACACTTCTTTGACAAGTGACTCATTTTCCAAATAAGAGTTCAAAAATTGATTAATTCCTTAAAGTAGTATTTAATAAGGCGACAGATTCAACAAAAACAAAAGCCTTCAAAAATTGTCAGCTACTTAAAAAAACAAAGTGACCCAGTTTTAAAACATACCTTCGATATGAACGAATTCTTTAAAACAATATTTTTTCAAAAATACCGGATGTTAAAATAGTACCTACTCTTAACATTGTGTAACTCTGTTAATTCTTTAATAGGTCAATATTTTTGGTTGAAGAGACCCACCTGGCCCCTGTCCCATTGGTCCATTTGTCAAATATGTAGGTACATAGACACCAATGGTCACCTAGACAAGTCTACATCCGCCACTGCATTCTGCTGCTGGTCCTGTCCTGGTTGGTCTAGGTTTTTTGACTTGTTCCACTGCTGATACTGATAGAAGTCGACGTGGCTCTCCTCCTGTATTGTCAATTGTCATTGTCAATGGGGCCGTGTGCGTATCCAGAGTTCCAGAGTTGCAGCTTCCAGGAGCCAGCAGCATCCAATATCTCTCTTCTGTTGAGGCTGAGAGCGAGGAGCGATATATTTTACTCATATCATGTGTCTCGTCTCTCGCAGTGTGCCAGGTAGGAGCTTTATTGGAGTCACCAGCCACACACTCCAATCTCCACTGCCATGCTACAGGCGTTCATCTCTCTTCCCATTATTACGTATCATGTTCATCTTCCCGTCTCTTCTGGCCGTCTCCAATGTGTTCCCTTTTTTCCTTCTTTACGACTCGCAATATTGAATTGCATTGCAGTAGAAGTAGTGGGTGACTGTGCGGGTAGGTATATAGGTCGACGTCCAAGCCAAGCAAGGCAGAGACGACTGCCAGTAGTGCGAGCCAGCCAGCTCGAGAGTTGAGACAGAGCGAGAGAGAGAGAGAGAGTTGGTTGGAGCCAGCGTGGAAGTGGAAGTCGGAACTAGGTAGATAAAAGAAGAAGATAAAAATGTGATTACTCACACGAGCACAATACAAAGCACTCTCTGTAGTCATAATAATAAGCCCAAACCAAGAACCACGGAACACATATACAGACTACAGACCCACCTCAGAGTAACAAACACAGTACAGCATACACATATACATATAGGTATGAGAGCAATAATAATGGGACAAGAAGGAGTTCGCAGAGAGCAATTGAATGTGTGTGGTTTTTGTGGTACAATAATAATATAATATCTCCACAATCTTCAATCTACCCAACTTACCAACTACGCGTCTACCACGCAATATTAAATGTTATATGACATGGCATGGGCTGGGAATGACAAGGCTCGCGAGAGTCAAAACTCAACATAATGATACTACAGTACCACCGACCGGCGACCGTAGATTGAGAACGTAGAAGCAAAAGGGCTCTTACTTTAGACTAACAATAAGTTAGTGGTCTTTCTCTAATACAAAACACTCCTTTTCATCCTTTTTAAATGGGACAAAACGGACTTGTGGATCATTTTGAATTGGTACAAAGTGCTTTGTATCTTGTTCCACAAGGTTCAAAATGTATGTTTTATGTACGTACTTATGTTGACTAAAAAGGCTCAAATGTTGTAGGTACATTCACATATTTTTGAAAAGGTGCCTTTACATATTTCGAAATTGTTTTTTAAAAGGTGGAAAATGGGATAGTTACCCGTTTTTAAAACGCGCAAATTCTCCGATGTATTTCGCTAGCGTAGGTAACTCTGAAGTGATGTAGGTATTTAAGTTCTGTTTCGACTTAACTGCAAAATGGCAGGATAAAAATGTCCTGTTGACATGCTTTTACAAGGTGCCCGATATTCTATTTACCTAAAAATCATTAAAACAAACAAAAATATCATTATTATGGGCTTTTGAAAAGTTATAAATTACAAACAATGAAAATATGTTGGTGGAACAATCGCCATTAACTTATGAACCGTGTAATTATTATACCATACGCAAACGTGTAAGCATACTTTTAAGTTGAGAGAGGAAATGGGCCACTTGGCTTCTTCAGTGACAATACATACCTAGAGAATTATGATTATTATTATTATTGCTACTAGTATTGGTCCTGGTCCTATTATAAAGGAAAAGGAACCACTGAAATTCCGATGTAGATCAACATATGGTATTATTATTACTCGTAGTAGCTAGCTTAGCAAAACGTCTATCTGTCTGTCGGCCTGTCGACTGTCTATCCAGTCAACTTTTTGAACGTCTCAAATCTGAGATCCTGACTTTACACGGAGAAGAGTTGCTTCGAAGAAGTTTAGAGAAGACAGAAGACATGACAGACTCTACAGAGAAGCTTTAAAGCCTCATTATGGTCCCCTATTTATTTTTACTCTTTTTATACTGCCGATATAACCACTCTTAAAGCAATCATTAAATTGATTTTATTAACTTACACATCTTTCACTCACCCCACACTAACTCATTCACTCACTCCAAAACCATTTCATTTCATTTCACTGAAACTTACTTTTCCACTCTCCCACTTTCCATTCCATTACAAAGCAAAGCGGCTCTCGCCTTCCCATTTCATTTATTTCAAATAAAACCGTACTCATCATTAATTCCATTTCCGCAACTCACAATCACATCACAACCCAGTCAGATTTCCGCTAACCAGTAGTAGTAGCAGTAGTATTAGAAGCAGTACTAGTCACTAGTAGTATTAGTCAGTCAATAGTTCCCCTTCCCCTTCCATCAGACTCAGAATCAGAATCCGACTCACTGGTTAGAAAAATAAGAGTGGACAACACTGCACTGGCTTCAAAATCTATCAGTGGAATGTACTCGATCTTCTTAAAGAATCCTTTGAAAACTCTCCGAAATTCGGACACCCTGAATAGGAGAAGAAGAAGAAAAAAATAATCGATTTTGTTATGTTATTTCGGTCAGTTGCTCTTTGTTCTAGTTTCTTCTTGTTTTGAGTTTGGAGTGAGAGTGAGTGATGTCCACGTCCACTAAATCCATTTACTGTATAAAAAATAGGGAAAAAATAGTACCTTCACTGCTCAAGTTACAGTCTAGTTTTGAAATTGTTCCAGAAAATCCAGTTCCACATTCCAGACGTACGTCGATTAGATGGCGATGGATGGCAAAATCGAAATCAGAATCAATGCACGGAGCTGCAGGCTACAGGCCGTGTGGGCTTAGTGATCCACTCCTTTACCTAGCACTAACAACAGTAACAACTGACACCAATTCAAAATACAAAGTATAAAAATGCAACTCTAGCTTTTTAAAATTCAGAACAACGCAACGACGAGAAAAAAAACAAAAAAAAAACAACCAGGGAAGTGTTGACTGTAAAAACAAAATAGGTTCTGACTTTAGTATAACTATACATACATACGACATTACGATACAAAATCTAAAATGAAGTTGAATCACGAACTAGAAAAAGTAGAAAACAACCACATGCAATGGGGACGAAAGGAATACCAAATCGAGATCGAAATGACAAATCTAATCTTTTGTCACTGAATGATTTCCATTTCGACTCGACTCGACGTCCAACTTACTTGCCTGCGTGCCAGTTTCCAGCTTCCATTTGATTACGATTTCATTTTTTTTTTCAGTTATGCATACATTCAACATTCAGCATCGCGAAAATTGCAAATTTCTCAACTGCAATCCATGTAGAAATAGAAACTGCAAGCTGTAAATTTTTTGCAAACTGCAAGAGTTTCAAGTTTAATGAAGCATTCATAAATTCACATTTTCAAAAATCCAATTCTCATTTGGCTCGTTGTTGTTCGTTATTACGGCTCCAAGTCTGGATTCTGGTCCTGGTCTGCGTCTACTGGTTGAAACGAAACAATATTTCAACTTTTAAACTACGTAATTTAAATAAAGGCACACATGAAAATAAACTATAATAATAATAATTATCATAACCGTCAACCGTATTATCCGATGATCAGATTATTAAAAATTTAGAGCAATATACATGATATATGTTGTATGTAGTACTGACTGACCCCGGCCAGGAAGGAGCCCACTATCACCTACAATATTTCGCAATTATGTAGTTGTTTTCGGGTAGGTCAGTCAGGTAGTCAGGTAGGCGGTTGCCGGTTGCCGGTTTAATCGAAACCGTTATCGTAAATTCTAGTTCTTGTCCCTTGGGGTATGAGTTAATGTTGTGTATGTGTGGACCGTGTAGACCGATCGCAGATTGCAATTCCGCCGATGTGAAACAAGGTAGGGCCAGGAACCTTCAGAAAAGGAATCTGTAGGGTGCATCCAGTTAAATGTGGTAGGTCTGGTAATTGTGGTCCCCACTATTTTCTTCAGTCACCAATTGAACAATTAAAACGCAAACTTCAATATTAGCAATCATTAGCATTTTTAATTAACATCTCTTTCATCAGTAAACTCAAACGGTAGGGTAAAGGCTTCTAATTGTGGTCGTCTTGTAACTGTGGTACCCCCCTGTTTTCTCCAGTGTCAAAGGTTATTTAAAATCTAACATACCCTATATAGGAAGACTAATACCCGAAGATTCAAAACCAGGTGAGTTCGATTTTGATTTACCATTGTCACTGGAGAAAAAAGGGGGGTACCACAGTTACAAGACGACCTCAGTTAGAAGCCTTTACCCTAGTACATAATTCTGTGTAAAAAAAGAAGGGGGCTAAAAACTTCAAAACAGCTAGAAGCCAGCACAGTTGCAGGTTGAGGTCGTAGGGTATGCCCTACTGGTAATAGTGACACGATTTATAAAATACGTTGCTTAGAGAGTACTATCGGGTAATTGTGATAATCAACGTATTTTAAACGGAGTATCACAATTACCCGAGCTAACCCTAGTTGACACTCCCAGCCAGTATAATTATATTCTGAAGCATTGTAAAAACTTGTAGATAGAAGGATAGAACAGTTAGTACAGAGTACATGCAGTGCAGTGGAAGAATACAAAAAAAAACAAAAACACAAAAGTCCAATTAAAGAAGAGAGAATCTGAAACTAAATATGTACACCATGGAAATAATACGGAACAACCTAGAATTGAGAATGGTGGGTCGTGTACAGGGTATAGTAGTGGTGTGGTAAATAAACGGATTTCGGTTTTAATTCGGTTCAGTTTCGGTCTTGGAGAGTGTCGGACAGATTCATTTCAAATTGGGATTCGAATTTTCCCATTTTATCCATTATTTCTCGGGCAGGTTTCCCTTCTATTACAGTGGCAGACTCCGCTTATTTACTCGCTCGGCTAACGACTGTCTAAAAATAGAAAAATCTTTAGAACCAGACAGAACCAGAACCAGAACCGGAGAACCCAACACCAGCAGCAGTAGCAGTACACACACTATACACACAGTACGGGGAAAAAGCCACAAACAATAGACTTGGGGCCAAGTATACATCATATAAGTATATGTACACATTAGACAGAGCATAGCCGGGTATCGGATTCCGTTTCGGATATTCAGCACTGGGGTTTAATAAGAAAAAAAGTAGTTTCCAGTTCATAAAGCTTTCAGTGAAGCAGGAAACGTTGATTGTACACTTAGCCAAGAGTCAAGTAGACAATTAAGTTGAAAAAGACAAACGAGAGGTTAGGCAATTCAATGCATGGACAACTGCACAGCACACACAGTTATACACCAAATAACTATAGCTGCCTGTAGTAAAGTACCCACATATATACATATATAGACATACATAGCCTAGGTATGTATATACATATAGCTTTAGCCCCGCAACCCAAACCTAAACCTTAAAGTACACAGCACACAGTCTACCGAAAATACCCGGTCCAAATACCTAATACCCGCATCAGGCCCAGACCCCTTCCCTGTATGTCGTATGTAGTACACCACTAAAAGCTACAACCCATGTACGTAGATATATATCTAGTCCAATAAAGTTTGATCTGTAAAACTGTAACAACACAATCTACAGCAGTGTGTATAGGAGCTATCATGGAGATAAATGTGGGAGATAATAATAGGAAAAGCGAAAACGAAAAATAAAAAAAAAATGTGATCGCAAATTCCACGATAGACGATAATCTTAGCGTGCAAAAAGCTACTTTTTATGGGTTAAGCGGGACGTAGATAGAAGGAAATTTCTGCAATGAAGGTAAAGGGGCTCCGGCAAAAATTATCTTGTTGGATTTGGGACCTTCTGCGTTTATAAAATTCCAAAACATGGTTTGTATTTAGGAATTAACCTTTTCGAAACGGTACTGTCTCTAGTTTTACATCTTTTTGGAAGTGTTAATATCTTGTTTTGACCGGTGGGGTTCCTTTTCAAAACTAAATCTTTTCAAACGGGCAATATGTACATAGTTTGACACTTTTTGAAAATGTTAATTTCTTGTTTTACATCTTTTTGAAAAAGTTAATATCTTGTTTTGACCCTTTTGAAAGTGTCAATTTCTTGTTTTACATCTTTTTGAAAAAGTTAATATCTCCTTTTAACCTTTTTGAAAGCCTTAGTTACAGGTTTTGAATGCTTGTGAAAATGTTAATTTCTAGTTTTGCATTTTTGAACTAGTTAATTTCTAGAAAAAGCACTTTTGTAAAGCATTATTTCCATAGTTTTTCAGTTGCAAATAGGTTTAAAAAAGTGCAAAACGTATATTTTCAGAAAATGTAAAACTGGATAACAAGCCTTTTAAAAGGGGGCAGAAACTCTCAATCTACACTTATAATGCTGTAAAACATGTGTTTACACCTTTTTCCAAATAAAAAAGCTGTAGACAGTAGTTTAATCCCTAACACGCTTTTTTTGTGTGTTCAACATAATAGCTGAAAGGTTCCTCGCAAAAACAAGTTTGTAGAAGAATAAGAACGGGAAAAAAAAGAGTGAAAACAACTAACAAGCCATATAAGGTCCATAACATCTCCTGTAATTGTATTTTTAATACTTATGCTTTATACATAATAAAAGTATGCACACATATTTGGACAAGTTGTTCGTTCCTTCGTTCATTCCATTGTTCTTTTTTTATTTTCTTGCTTCTTTTTTTTTTGTGGTGGAGTGTGGGAGACTGGGAGAGTGAGGGAGAGGAGAGTGAGTTGCCGGGTAAAGAAATAAGGCTTTCATCAGCAGCAGCAACAACAAGCGGAGTCAAGTGAAAGGGATAAAAACACGAGTACATCTGTACTTGGTCTTTGAATGGAGGTAGGGACGTACTTGGACTTGTAGTTGTGTTGTACGTCGCATCGTAGATGGAAGATTGTGGTGTCTACACATCCGAATAACGAACCGAAATTCCCCTTTGCCATTCTCATAGACTCAATCGTAGCGTAATCGCATCGGCAAGGCAGTGCCAATGGTAGTGGCAATTGTATTCGCTTCAACGAAGAACCAAAACGACCTAATCGTAATATGTATTTGGGATTTATCAAAATCATTTTATTTTACTCAAATGGAGATGAACTACTTACATTTTTTAATCAATATCTTTTTATATTATTTTATTAAAACGCATTTTGCAATTTTGCACCTTTCAAAAAATATGTATACACTGTTTTTATAACCTGTACGTATCTATGACCCCGCTCGCTCACTTCAACTTGAAGGCATCTAAAAATTTGTCTGTTACTCTCTTTAAGAAACATGTAAATAGGAGATTTTTCACTTTTCAAAAACATGTAAATAGGAGATTTTGCACTTTTCAAAAACATGTAAATAGGAGATTTTGCACTTTTCAAAAACATGTAAATAGGAGATTTTGCACACCTTTTCAAAAACATGTAAATAGGAGATTTTGCACACCTTTTCAAAAACATGTAAATAGGAGATTTTGCACCTTTTCAAAAACGTATAAAAAAGAGATTTTGTACTTTTCAAAAACGAGATTTTGCACCTTTTCAAAAACGTATAAAAAGGAGATTTTGCACCTTTTCAAAAACGTATAAAAAGGAGATTTTGCACCTTTTGAAAAATAACTTACAAGGAGACTTTGCATCTTTTCAAAAACAAGAAATAACCCAAAGAACATTTTGAACCTTTTCTAAAACATCCCAAAAGTAGATTTTGCATCTTTTCAATCTATTATTATCTATTATCTAAAGCTAACGTACTAAATGCATACAAACTTCCAATAGTATGGTATACCGTAAAAATAGTAGACTCACCTTCCTCCTTTTTTAATCGCATAAATAAACTTATACAAAAATTTATTTGGCCCAGGGTAATATTATGAAATAAGATTGATATCCTTTACACAAATATACGATTTTAGGAGGGTTGGGAATAAAATTACCTAGAATTATGCATCAATTATTCAGACTGCGTGATTCAATTAAGCTTGTCAATGATAGTATAAAAATTAGAGGATGTCTTACAGAAATGGAAATAAAAGAAAATACAAAATATTAGAGTGTTGTAACATGGAAAATTAGCGAAGAATTAGTTATGGTAATCATCGACAAAGTGAATAAGACTCACAACTTAATATCTAACTCCAAGAATATTTATTTTACAATATAATGCACGTGCTTAACACTAACTTTAAACAAGAAAATACTAATTAATTATGAAAGTATAATCTCATCTTTGATTAATTATTAGAATAGTGTGAAAAAGATAAAATCTGGAAGTTGTGGAATAATTGTTGGATTACAACTGAATAAGAATACGGCAGTCAAATTTAAGATTATAAAAGATAATAATAATCAGTGTGACTGTTGCAAAAAGCATTTTGCACTCTTGAAATTATTAGATGTACACAATATATGAACCTTACCTCTATAAACTAAAACTAATTATTAATCTCTCGGAAATAGACATTACAAAATTACAATTAATAATAGATACCTACTAGGAGTTCCCGGATACAATATAGTTAACTCCTGTATTTACATAAACATTACATTCATAAAATAAATAACTACCTTGGCGAAGTAAATATCCTTTGTAATGTAAATCTAAGACTTAAAAAGCTCCTATTAGATCATCAAGGCCCCATTTCCACAGACTATAACTTAACTAATTTTCAAAACCTAATTAGGTAGGTTAATTGAGAAGTACCTAATGTAGGTAATTTTGAAGGAGTGATAACCTTAAAATAATGGATTGTGAACAACATATACTCTAATTGAAATTTATTAGTTATTCCTGAGTATCTGTATGGTTCCTATACATTGCTGCGCAACTGGAAAAGTTGCCATAATCTAAACTGTAAATTATAAATCACAATGCTAAATAAATATGTTTAGTTAAAACAAAATACAAAAATTTCAAAAGCAAGCCAATAGATTTTCCACCTCTTCAAAAACTGGTCAGAAGGAGTTTTTCCACCCTTTCAAAGCCTAGCAGAAAGGAGGTTTTGCACCTTTTCAAAAACTAGTAAAGAGGAGATTTTTCACCCTTTCAAAAACTAGTCCAAAGGAGATTTTGCACCTTTTCAAAAACTAGTCAACAGCATATTTGCACCTTTTCAAAAACTATTCAAAAGGAGATTTTGCATCTTTTCAAAAACTAGTCAAAAGCAGAATTTGCACCTTTTCAAAAACTAGTCTAAAGGAGTTTTTGCACCTTTTCAAAAACAGGTCAAAAGGAGTTTTTGCACCCTTTCAAAAAACAGGTCAAAAGCAGAATTTGCACCTTTTCAAAAACTAGTCAAAAGGAGATTTTTCACCTTTTCAAAAACTAGCCAAAAGAAGTTTTTGCACCTTTTCAAAAGGAGGTCAAAAGCAGAATTTGCACCCTTTCAAAAACTAGCCAAAAGGAGATTTTGCACCTTTTCAAAAAACAGGTCAAAAGGAGATTTTGCACCTTTTAAAAAACATGTGTACTAAAAGAGAGAGAAAATCTAAAAGAACTAAAAAAGAGAGAACCTACGCAGAAGTAAACATACTTTCTGGGTTGTAGATGAGACACTTTACCCTTATAGGGAACCGTACTTTCCTACCTTACCTTATCCTATTTACAAATGTCTCATTGTGCCTCTTCCCTAACGATGCATGTTGGGCAAAGGCATTCCCTGTGGTTGACAGCAACAAAACAACTAAACAAGCGTGGAGGACAATGCAATGAGTGCGTATGTAGCTCCTTGAAGAAGGCATGCATGATGCAGGGGTAAACAAGCCCAGCTAGTGGCATTATGGCAGTCTATATCTATAGGCACAAAAGTATATTATATCCCCTACAGTGCAGTGCAGTGGCTGTGTTGCTCTGATCATAGGGACTCTTGGCTTGGACAGAGCAGAGACGTGGAAGGGCCAGCCGGCAGACAAAAGGGGTGAAAAGTTTTGTTAATCTTCTTTGCTAACAATAAAATTGCCACGAGGCAGAAATTGTCATTGTCAGAGGACACTCACTCAGACTCTCTCTCTTCCCTCTGATTTCCTTTCCGCCTCGCCACCGTCTCCAGGGACACCGAATCTTTATTACGCCCAACAACCCACAACACAACACAACACCAGCCCATGCAATGCAATGCACACTCCAAGCAACCACAACACAACTAAAAGGGCCGTCCACTAACTACGCTTCCCAAACTGAAATGATGGGCTTTCTTCAATCTATTGCTAAAAAATACGAAATGCAAACTTACGAATTTACGAATTTACGATTAGAAACGCAAACGTTAGTTATGCAAAGCCCCTGGACCTGTATTTTCTCTTTGAGGCAGTGGGACCCACTCATATATTACATAGTGCAGAAAACAGGGAGCTTTTAGGGGACAGGCTGAAGGCGTGGGCCGACGGCTTTGTATCATTTATAATTTACGAACGGCCCCTTCCTTCATCCTTCCCTTCTGTACCAGCAGCCCCCCAAATTCAGTCCAAAGAGGAATTCATACAAACACAAAGTTCCAGTGCTCAAATCTTATCCGCTCCGTCGCTTTTTTCCCATCAGCTCATAAAAGTAGCAAAAGCACCCGTAATACGCCTACCGACAATCTCACATTAGCTGGTTTGTTTGGTTTTGCACACACAGAAACACAACTCTTTTAAACTATTCGGAGCCATGGGAATAATGGGGTACAAAAGTATGTTTATTCTACAAATGAACGTTTTCCAAACCCTAAAAAAAGGAAATTAACCCTAGAAAATTATCATTTTGTACAACATTCAATACTAGCAATTAACACTTTCAAAACTACAAACTGCAATTTTCAAAAAGGTCAAAACGGGAAATTATCATTTTCAAAAACATTCAATGCTAGCAATTAACACTTTCAAAGCAGGCGTGCTTGGGTGAGCGGTTAGGACTGCAGACTGGAATGGAAATTTCCAGCCTCAGACCGAAGCTTCAAT
>JAQFZC010001548.1:0-29138 GCA_034695205.1 Dicyrtoma fusca | reverse complement strand
CTTTTTAAAAGTGTACTGGATTTTGGTTCCAAAAATATGGCCACACTTTACGGCCTATTCATAAATTAGACACTTGGGCATATTCGTTTCGTAATTCGTTAACTCGACACTCAGGTACATCCTTTAGTTAAACACCCGAATATTCCTCACTTACATACATAATGAAGCCAATTCGATTTAATTATCAGACATGCCGGCATATTCTCTTATCAGACGCTCCGGCCCAAACATAAATTCGACACTCCTACTATTCCTAAATGATAAACTTTAACCGTGACCTAAAATAATTTTTCTTTGTTCCAAGGTAAGACCCTGAACATTGTGTTTTTCGAAATGATTTAATGTTTTCAGTGTTTGGAATGCTAGATAACTTAAAAATTGAGTTGGTCGAAGTGTACTTACCCCCTGTTTAACCTACTTCATGACCAAATTGGGACTCGAAGAGATTAAGGTGATTGGGCTTTTTTACTCGCTTTACATCGGGGCTAGAGGAACCATAACAAAAATATTTCTGGACTTTGTGAAAAATCAGAGTTGCTGTTGATAGAAGATGTAGTTACCCACGGTGACGGTACTAAAACGAAATCAGCACAAAAATATGTACACATCATCTGTTCTCTAGTACACCTAGCACCTAATTACTATTTTGCACCAAACTTATAAACCGTACCTACATAAAAAAACATAATCTATTGTTAACATAGGTAAGTCTGTTGGGGGACAGTGATGACTTTGTTCTGATACTAAAGTTCGTCTTTTTCTCACCGCCTTTACCTTTCTAGGTACCTAGTTTATGTTTTTGAGTAAGTAAGTTAAGCTAAAAATAAGTGAAAAATCTGGTTTAAACAAAAGATTTTACTAAACAGCCGAAAAATTGAGTCTAGGCCCACGACCACGACGCGACGGCATTGTATAATGTAAATATGTAGACATAAAACGAGTCACGTCCCGCTCCGCATCCATCCGCAATCCGCAGTAATCCGCACCACTTCGGTGGCCCGGTGGTCTTTTGATTCACAGATTCATAGAGGTTCTGCTGGAAGATACGTGGAGGAAACATTGATTAATTCAATGAAGAGTCTGAAGAGCGGGAACAAATCGATACAATGTTGCAAAAAAAAAGAGCAAAAAATCATGGACCGACTGGTTTGCGACTTGATTTGATTGTTGGATTTCTTATTCATTAAGTGATACTGCAAAAGTGTGGTAGTGGTAAGCGTGGTCGGTTGTGGGATTCCGTTCCGTATTGTACGCTTATTTGGATTTTTTTAAACGAGACAAAAGTCGAAATTCCCAAAATGACATTTAGTGCATTTATTTTGCCGATTTTGAAGTGTCAAAAACCGCACACATCTATATCACTGTGGGGTGTGCAGTTGATCCTAATGTGTTTGTTATTCACCCAACCACTTAATTGTAGTTCACAGTATAAAAACAACAATGACGAAGACAAGCTGCCGTCTTTAAGTGATACAGTTGACAGCCATTCAGTTTTTAATCAGCCGTTAACTCGGGGGGTGTACAGCTTTACTGAACAAGGCTTTATCCGTAAGTAAACAAACACCGTCTGTATATGTATTATGTATTACTTAAAGTTGCCATGCCGTACCTTTAAGCCTGCAACTACAGCCTATGCAAATAAATAATGTATACATTCTACTAAATCTCATTAAAAAAGGATGCATTTTTCATTTGGAACGCATTAAAATCGCATCTAGTTAGTATCAAAGTTGCGTAAGTAAGATCCTTTTGGGGTTTTAATCTTTTAATGCGTTCAAGTGAAAAATATATTCTTTTTAATGGGATTTGGTGGAGTGCACTAACGTATTAATCGCGCCGAAATTATAGCAGTCATAGGCATGTCATGTTGTAGGCTGTAGAGAGGGTATACTACAAATGACATGTGTCAAGAATGACAAGAAATGACTCAAACATGAAAATAAAGAATAAAATGAATTAATGTTTTTCTTAAATTATGCAGCTGCGGAGCCTTTTGTACGCATAAGAAAAATTCACAAAGAAATGATGCATACCATTCAATCTATCCATGACCAGAAAAAACAAGTAAAATATCTTCTAACATTGAGCAACACTGCTAATAATGTAAGTTTTATTGAATTGTAATATTTTATTGAACGCGGATTTAGTATTGTATATTGTGTCTTCAGTTGCAATATTATTACGGATTACGTAAGAATTGAACATCTTTACTTTTAATTTTAGGATTTGACAAGGTTGCGCCAAAAAATGGAGGATAGCGGAATTAAAAATACAGTGGGTTTGGATAAGAAAGCTCTAAAAGCCGATGGTTAGTACTTATAGGACATATTTCCCAAATTCTACTCGCAAAATTATTTTTCTAATTAAACTACCGACGTTAGCCGCCCGTTCATTTATAATAGAACCTGGTTCTATTAATCGACCAGGGACTGATAAAGCACTCGTGCACTTTTTGAGTCTTGACCGGAGCTAATATATAATTAGACGGCGAAGCAGGACGGTGGTTTTACAGCGCTTTTAATAAAATGTAAAGTACTTTAAAGGATTAGATTTAAGAAGCTAAATAATAATTTTTTATAATGTAATGAATTGACAGCCTTTGTGTTGCTAATTAGCCATGGAGTTCTAACTGGAAATTCAATACTTTATTTCCCTGATATCATGGATATTATTCTCAAGAAAAATGCGGATTTTGAGTCAAATGTAAAGTGGGTCATCCAGTTTGCTTCAGATACCAATATTATAAATGACACATCTATTTTGAAGTTATTTCATTTGGTAAGTTACACTATCTTTTGATCCGCACAATATTACTTACTAGTTGGGTAATTGAATATTTCGTTCGGTGCCAGGGTACGGATATAAGTACAGTGCAATGCATTACTAATCTATCACAGGTAAAGCAAGAAATAGGAATGATTCCAAAGGAGCCCGACTATCAAAATCCATACAAGGCTAGAAGAGTCGTCTTGGAACCGCCCAGCACTACAACCAAAAAACCTAGAAAACGACTCCAACGAGGTCCACGTTTAAGTGGTGGCGAGCTTTAATTAATTGTTTTGAAATATTTTGTAACGTTATGCATTAATACATTTTTATTTAAAGCATAAGTACATGTGCTGAAAATAAATTCTTCATTGCTGAAAATTATTGATACTTTATTGTGATTTTGGATCATGACCAAAATGTTATTTTTTTTTGTTACAGCATCATATATGTTATTAAAGACGACTGGAAACTAACAGAAAAGTTTTCATGTAAAAAATATAATACGTGGCATAAATGTTTCGTTTATTCCTTAAAGTTCCATTATTCATTTTTATTTAAGTATAGTATGTTGATTGCACTATTTGACTATTTTAAAGTATTTTATAAACTTTAAATACTTGTGACGATAAATAACTTGTCTCAGTTTCTACATAATGCAACGCATTATCTGGTGTAAACATTTTCATTTCAGTCGCAGGATCATTTTTACACACAACAGTAGTTCCTTTCTGAAGATTAGCCCTCAGAGTGTTTATAAACGATACGACAGGATCATCGTAGACCGAATCATCAAAAATGACTACGTCCATATAGTTTATCTCCTCAATCGGAATATTTAAGAGCTCATTCACAAATTTCACTTTAAGATGCGAACTAAAACTATGTTTATGTATAGCTCGATTTTGAATTTCAAGGGACGTCTGATCTGCTTCATACGAAACTATTCTTTCTGCATTTGAAAATAAACAGGCCCCTAATGCAAGAGCACCTACTTTTGAGCCTATAATGCAAACTTGCTTTCCCGACAAATCTTCCAAAACAACTCCAAACAGATTGATAAGTACATCTGTAGTATATGAATTGTAATTAACAGAGAACTCAGTGACGCTACTAGACTGACACTGATCACAAATTCTATCTGACTTAAGCTCTTGTTCCTCTAATGCATCTTGCAAATCTTCAAATAAGAAACTATCCACTTCTACGGGAGCAGTAGTGTTGACTTTGGTGGTCTTGGCTGGACCGTCGTTGTCCTTTTTCCTGTAGCCACATTCCTTTTTTCTTATATGTCTACGTAAATCCGATGTAATGAAGGGTATCACGTTCTCCGCAGCAAGGTGAAATGTTTTATTCTGGGCTAACAAGTTTGTGAGTTCAACTGGTTGGATAGTGAGGATCCAGTCTTTGAATTTAGTAAGGATTTCCGTCCCACCTACTTGATCCGTCAGAAGCATGACTTCCAAAGTTAATGATTTGGCTTTGGAAAGTGGATCTTCAGATTCACACAAATGATCAAGGGGTTTCAATTTACTTCTTCTTAAACACAACTGGTTATCCATTGTTTAAAAAACACGGCGATTTGATTAAATAGGCAGGTCGTCAGTCATCCTATATAACATAAAAACATTAAGTTACTATTTCGATTCTAATTTTTCAAATGCCAAATTATCAAAATGTTCTTAATAATAAACACAGTTAAGTACTTAACATAGGTATAGTCCCATGGGCGCCAGCCCAAATGGGACTCAATTTATAATAAAAAAAAATACTTAACATAGGTAACTACATAAACTTTTTCAAAATAGGCTAACCAAGGAAAGATGCTCATCCGTATCCGTACTAGTTTTTACACGGACCCGCATGTATGTTCTTTCAGACAGAAACACAATCAAAATATTTTATGAAAAAATATGGACTACTAACGTATCAGCACTCACCAAAAGTTCCAGCACATTAGTGGCATCCACTCGGAAGTATGTTTCGAGTTAAATACTTCCTTCGATGTTTAAATTTTAGGTAAAAATTAATTAATTAATTAAACATCGACAGCGGAGTACAGACGAGAGATGATAAACACGGTCTGTTTTATTTTTTAGACCACACGAGAGACTAGCACTTCCACTCCACTTTCACATCCACACATGCCGGCTATTGAAATCTTTAAATGATCTTCAGAGACCGCTAGAAAGATCTGCGTCGTCGCATTTAAAGTTTTCGAACCTGTAATCATCGAGACAGAGATCACAAGTGCCACCCAATTCCACTGATAATCATGGCTTGATAGCTTAGTTAAAAGCTTCCCAGCTCCAGTTTACGAGTTTTTTTTTACATGAGTAGGAAAGAATTTATGGTTCCGCTTATTTTGTATTTTATAGTCATTCATGCCGTAAAGCCATTAGTCACTGGCTCCCTGCCAGGGATGGTCTTGGTTAAGTAAATTGTGTCTCATAAATTAGAACTATCCAAAATCCAAGGCGTACATTACATAATTCATCAAACATTAAAAAAAAAAATGAAAATAGCCCTCACAACAACATAGTAGTCGTATCTTGGCTTATACTGATTTGCCTCCTTAGAGTCCTATATATCGTTGCTTTCTTTCCGTTTCTCTTATGGCCCGTCCCCATACCGTCTTCTGCTGGTAATTTTTTATCATTCAATTATTGATCTGAGCAGATTTATATTCATGATCACGTTTCTGATCTGAATATTTGAGTCAGTGCGTAGCAGTGATAAATGAATGAATAGTGGCTATTACTTGTATGAAATGAAACCTCTTGGAACTTGGAAGCACAAGCACAATGCATCAATAATGTGTAGTATCTGTATAGATGTCCATATGATTAAGTACTCATTTCACACTTGGAAATTAAATAATGTTCATAATTTGCATTAAGCAGACTACACGACACAGTCAGTAATTATTATATTACATTTTATGCTTAGATAAGTACATATATACTCTTACAAACCACTGAACCTCAACGAAGGCCACAACAAACCAAACAAAGTCTGCATAACTACTGCTGGCTGTATTTACATCCTTGTCTCCTTCCTTTTGGCGTTTTTAATTACCTAGTCAAAAAGTGTGCTCTTTAAGTCGTTTATAAAGCAATTTTTCGCTATTCTGGACACAGACCAGCAAAATAGCAGCATGTCTAGGTAGCTCTAGAATATAATATTTAATTACCTCTGTCTCTAAACGAATGTAATTATTATATTTTGCAATTACACGGACAGTTCTCCATGTATCATTATACCTACATGCACTACTTTTGTAATGGCTGCGGCATGCCACTAAAACCAATAGTGCAGTAGGGTTCAGCAATACAGTCAGTAAAATGTGTCTGCAGTTCCAAAAGCATTTTAAAATAGTTCGTACTAATAATACTATGATCATGACACACAAGAAAATTAATATTGCTAATTGTGTACCCACCAGAGTTACGTACGTATGTACTTGTTTGTGGTTGGTGCAAACAGTTGCGAATTCACCCATGAGGAAAGAATACAGCTTACCTGGGTAGCCTGTAGTAGTCACAACTACATAGAAGGTGATCCCCGTTCATGTTGTTCTAAAAAAAAGATTGAGTATTAAACATGAACCCATTTAAATGACCTAGACCAGGAAAGACGAAAAGAATTCTACGGAACATGTAAGAAACTTTAAAATTGTGACATTAAGCTATGTAGTTGCAATTTGCAATTTCACATTCAAGGGTTTTTATCCTACCAATTACCAATTGTAGATCTGTCTTGTTCTTTTATATAGTAGGAATCACTATTAACTATATCCATTCACCAACTAGCAGCTATTAACTAAAAATAACTGTATTAATTATAACTTGTGCAATATGCAAATATAGATCAGTATAAACTACAAATTACTAGCCACCTATATATATAGTCAGTCAGATGCAGAAAAATTGTAAGCAAACGACGGGGGAACAACGTCATGCTCAGACTTTATAGAACTTACTTACAACTAATTGCATTTACGAAACGACCAACAACAAACACAAAAGTTTGAACCTTTGTATTCCTGCTCTCGCATATAATAAATTATATTCTTATTACAATAAAAATTGATTTAGAAAAATAATGCCTTTGAAAATTATCTTCGACCCAAAGGAACTGAATCGATTATCGATCCGGACAGCATCTGTAATAAAGCAATGGTAATAGCAGCATTAATCCTTAATTTTATAACACGAAGCAGATTGATAAACAAAACGCCGAAAATGTTTTTATTCATTGACACGTAATTTTTAGTCACCCTCCGTCTTGGGAGGTGTACATAGTACAGAGGTACCTACCTATATTCAAAAAATTCGTATTTATGATTCCATTATTGACGGTATTTCGTGGGCTCTCATCGATGCAATTTGCAAACTATAAGCAGTGGTACGGTAGTCGGTAGTTCAGCTAAAACTACCCGTCTAACTCTATTGATTCGTATTACATAATTTAGTTACGTATTTTGCATATTTGGCAATAAATACAGTAAAATTATTTTAGCATATCTGTGAACGTCAATACACGAAATTTAACTAAGGCACTAATTTCAATCTGGCTTTGAGGACAGTTCAGTCCTTAGGATTATTTAACGTGTCCCAGGAAAAATTAAAATAAAATTCTAGCTCTAACGTTCTGATTTCTAATAAAGCTCGACGAGTAGCGTTAACAATCATCTTCCATGCAAATGAGAGGGAAGGCAGCGAAAGAAATTCGTACGCACAACGCACTGTCAACTGTTCGCCAGTCAAGAAGTGCAATAAGTGCCAAGGAATTCCTTATTTTCCATCTAAAAAGGAAACGTAGAGGCCCATCATTGTTAAATATTTGGACAAATAATTTGACAATAGATTATTTGTGGTGGTGCTGTGTACATAATATATTTTTTTTAACCATTAACCTTTTTTTGACAGTTTATTTATTATTTTTTAACGAGACTGACATTGACAAGACCGAAGTTTCTGTGTACTGACAACGGATACTGCACTTGACATTGTTGTTGACAATTACAAGGTTTTTTAACGATATTTTTTCTTCTTCTTTCGTTCAACGTTTGTTGTACTTTTACATTTTGATAGTATTTTATCCATTGACTGGCCTTTTATCATCAAAGTATAAATAAATAATATTTATCTGTATCACATATCAGTTTAAGCGTCATCCTTCTCATAGTTTGTTTTTAACATGACTGACTAACTAGTAACTAGTAAGGCATAAGGACTGGCTAAAATGGGATCTACAGACTTTAATACTGTATAATGTAGTCTAAAATAGTTTAGCTTATCTGTCCCCACTATCTATACTAACTAAAGAGTTATAATGCTTTAAAATTTGACACATTTACATCTGACTGCGATGGATTTGTCGGCAATAATATCCGATGAGGAATTAGTTTATGAAGGAGAAGGTGAAGCCAGGAATGCCGTCGGCTCCATTGGACAACTTCGTCATCAACGGAACCCATTACCATTATTACCTCACTTTATTCACAGTGATACAGATGCCAGTAGTGGCAGTTTGGACGAGATGGATAACTCAAGTGACATCGGGATTGGTAAGGGGAAAAAATACCAGTTATTGTTTTATAATAACTACTAACGTTCCTGTACATTTTTCAATTTTATGTTATTCCCAGGTCAGACTTGGTAGAGTGCAGTTTCAAGTTTGAACGTTATAGGTAATTTATTGGATAGAGATAGCTTCTAAAATATTAGTTGAAAAAATTAAAGCCATATTGCAGTTTAAAACTCCATGTTGCATGTGTGTTGTTAAACAAATAAACTTAACTCTCCCTCCCAAGAGTCTCTATTAGTTCGTCTACGTACTATTTTAATCATGTTCGTTGACTTTTAAACAACACACGTGTTGAGATACTTCTGCTTAATGCAATTATTACATACAAAAATCATATCTGTACTTGAAAGAAATATTATAGTAACTAGTGTGTCAGTACTCAATACGATTATATAAGGAGCTCAGCGCTCAGCAGTTATGTTTATTATTACTGCTATTAACTATTTAACAGTAGTGTGTCAAGGAAATGAACGTGACTGCGTTGAGCTGCAGTATAGTTTACAGATATTATGGTTTGAAACAAGGATTTTTATTCTGCTCAGACTAACTTCTAAGTTATGTTTACCTCCTCACTGCTTGTTTCGCAGTTCTATTATAAAAGCAATATGTTTTTTTTTCAACTAATTAGTATGCTTTTAAATGTGTCGAACTAAAAACTGATTTATTCCTTATTTCTTCTAAAGATGCTGTCACATGTCCGAGGCCGATTTGCTGTAGTTCCCCAATTCAGTCCCTTGATTCTCGTGGATCGATACTTGAACTTTCAAGACTACCCTCAAGGGAGCCCAGTGGATTTGAAGGGCAGGGGGGTGACATAAGTGTGATGTAAGTACTTTCATATTGAATTGCAGTTTACAGATCTAAAGACGGCATCGTTGTGGTTTTGTGTTTTATGTCCGATTAGCGGTTCAAGACCTTGACTAGTACGAGTTTTACAAAATTACCTACTTAAGTACCTACTTTTATTTATTATTTTAGCGATCCCGTCATGCTCCAAAATGAAGTCGCGGAGCTCAAGTTCCAAAACCGCAAATTACTTGATGAAGTCGAGGAATTTAAAAGACAGATCGCTGCAGCTGATGATGCTCACATTAGTTTACTGGTTAGTACTATTATCAGAATTTTTGCTTTTAAAATAAAGTCATACAATTATTTTATTTAAAAATTAAATAATAATAAATTATTATTATTTCTTTAGAATATTATATTTAAGAATTGTTTGTAAAATGCACTCACGAAAGTATGAATGCGTAGAACCAAAACGAGGACTTGGAAAAGAAGTTAACTCAGGGGAAAGGGCAATATGAGAAAATAAAGCAGCTTACGCGAGACCTGGAAGAAGCAAAGTGGAACCTATCCAAAACGGAAGATAAGAATTTAGTTCAATCAAAGCGAGTTCAGAGGCTTGAGAAAGATAACTCAGAACTGATTAAACAATCCGAAGAACTACAAAAAGAGGTTTGTTTAAAATCTCGCTAAAAAGCTTTTCCAGCCATAATAATGCTATTCATGTACAAATATGTATGCAGTTTGAGTTTGAGTACCTAATTATTACATCTCATTGTTTCATTGTCTATTATGTTACAAGCACTAACGTAGGAATATTAAATTTTACAGGTTTCAGTCTTATCAGGGGATGTAGAAAAATATCGATTGTTGGTAGCTAAATCACAAGAAAAAGTAGATGAGTTCAAGATATCATCTGAGGAGAGAATCAGTGAGTTAACTTCAAGTAAAGTGGAGCTGGGGGAAAAGTTGAAAGCTACACACAATCTTGTACTAGAGCTGACGGAAACAATTGAGGTATATTACACTAGTAGCAGAATACTTATGACTTTGTGCCAAATTGCTTAAAATGACTGGATAAGTGATTCTCCTTCGCCTATATCAACTTGAAAGACTTCTTTTATTATTAAAATGTATCCCAAATATCAAATCTGCAGTTCCTGAAGGGAGTGAAAGTAAACGAATGAATAGTCTTTAGATCCACAGTGCGTAGACAAGTCAAGTATCTTTCATGAAACCCTCTTCGTATCATTATTATTGTGAAAGCATTACTTACTTAGGTAGTACCCCTTTTTATAGATTGTATTGCCAAATGAAATTCCATTACTAGTTTTAAGATATAATCTGCTTCTTGTAATCTCCCGGAAGGCGGGTAGGTTGCTGGTGTCTGGCGTAGCAATTTGCGCGCCGGAAGTCTGATATCTGGACATAACATTAGGCCATTTTCCACCCAGACGATACAAAAATGCGGTTGCATAAATTGGGGTCTTGAGGGTAATTATACGAAAAGTTCCACAGTTTCATTACTTCTAGGTATTATTGCTAGAATCAGTCTTAATGTAAATTCAATCGAAGTTTTGAATACTGTAACGTAAAATAACTATTTATTATAATTATTATATTATGTAGCTATTACATAATTAAAACAAGTCATACTCCCACTGAAGGGGAGCAAATAAGAAGGTAAAGGTACCTACGTAAAAAGTACTGTTTTTAAATGCAGCTTTTTGCCAGCCCTTGTTTTCTGTTCACAGTATGCTGAATTTTTAAATAATTACATGGAATCTAGTTAGGTATATCAACACTATCATATACTTTTCTCCTCATTTAAGTTGTTATTGGGTTATTTTTTTGGAAGGGTAGAAACAATTATGCACAGGCTATATAAAATAATGTTAGTGCAACATTTACTAACCCTATAATATTTCTTCCATTTCTTCTATATTCATAGAAAATTTAAAATATTAGTATTTAAAATTTTAGCTCAAGGCTCAAGCGTGAGATAGTTCTTAGAACAAGACCGGGTGTGGCTTATTATTCTAGCCTCCGGAAGGTTAAATTTGAAAGTATACTTATATTTTTACTTTGTATGGTACAAACAAAACCTTCTGCTGTTTTAATGAAAACTTAATTTGCCTTCATTATAATAAATAGGGTAATCTACCTACATATTATTTATAGCAAAAGTACTTCAGTGTCTATAATACAGAACATGGGAAGTGTGTGGCAATATAAAGTTTGGTAACTTGTGAATAAATAAAGTGGTCCTCGCCCGTACCGAGTATATGCACATAAAATATGTAGATGGCTACTTCAAGCCGCATATACCGTCCCGAAGTTTAGCTAATAAGTTTTCCAGTGATATATTTGTATGTACTGCTTGTAAAATATTTTAATTTTCATTCTGTTTGAAGGAGCTGCAAAAACAAAAACAAGAGCTTGAAAGCAATTTAACTGATAGCTACGAAAATTTTGACTGTAAGATGACTTGTCTGGAAGCCTCTACAAGTGTAAGTTTACTTTTAATTTTGTACCTATAGCGTTGTGATCGACTTTGTAAATACTCATTAATCAAGTGTGCTCTGTACAGATTTTGTGATTTTGGTAAGCTGGCGGCATTTCAGGCATCTTAAAAGTTCGCCGGAAATCTGGAAAGTTCGAACCCTGTAGATCCCTCAAGTCTGTAGATTTAACATTTTAATTTTGGATCTGTAGATTCGATATTCTTAATTTGGATCTGTACATAGCGTTTTAATTTGGATTTGTGGATGTAGCAATTTCATTTCGAAATTTTAATTTTGCCTTTGCTAGGTGCAAATGATGATAGCAATTAAAATAATTTAGTTCGTTGCAACGTTCGCAATGCGCGATCTAAAGATCCAAATTAAAAAAGTTGAATCTATAGATCCAAAATTGAAATGGTGAATCTATAGACTTTATGGATCTACAGGGTTCGAAATTTCCAGATTTCCGGCAAACTTTCAAGATGCCTGGGCATTATAACTTTATTTTTTGTTTGCGACGCCTAAAATGGGTGCTGTGCGGATATATTTTTTCTGAGTCTTCTTTTTTTAGAGAATAAAAAAATTAATTAGTCCTTATTGACTTTTTTAGTTCTTTGGGTTAGAGGGGAGGGTAAGTATTCTGAAAAGTGGTTAATCCCGTGTTTGTTGGAGGAGTTTTAAGATTTATGTACCTAGGTATTACTAGTTGTTAATAACATACCCATGGAAGAAGTCGAGCGTCTTTGATTTTACACTGTTAGGTTACTAAAATTGAACAAGGGTATCTTTTTTCTTGTATTTATTTCTCTTACTTGCCCAAATATTCTATAATTACATATTTAGTAAGGAATTCAGTCCTAATTATGTGATTGTTTATCCTGCTTGGTTTCATGGTCGACGGTCTTGTATTCATTACATTATTTTGAATGGTGTCCTTCAGACCCGAAAAAACAGGATTATATGCATGCATTCTTTCATTCCTTTGTGCACACTGCACATATGTACACATTCAATGTATGTATCAATTCTATTGTATAATATTTGACTTCTCCAGGTTACACTTTATAACATTACTCCATTGCTGCACTTAGTGTTTAAGTTCAGCCTGTATTCCCCAAGTAAATTTTCGGTTTAAAGATTTTCTTACTAGTTAAACCTCCGTCTGTCTGTCTCTGTCACAATGGTTGATTGTACAATAAATTGTCTATGTATACCAGCACCAAAAAACGGTAAACATCCTGTGGGCTGTTAATTTTGGTGGCTTACTATACATGCAAGTCGCAAGAGCACCGTGACTAAGTAGGTAAATGGTGTGCTTGAACTAATTCTCCCGCAACGCAACTGTTTTAACCAGGTAGTAGGTGTAAGTCGTTTTTGCAAGTTTAAACCTATTTGTATAAATAATCTATTTGCAGAGGATAGTAATAGCATCAGTAGAGTATCCATGATTATTTTAAGGGTGGGCCACTAATTTTGCGCTACTTTTACCATGCATATTTCGCGTGTATTGCTATTCAACCGTAAGGTTTGAGATGTGAGATTTAGCGCTGAAGCATTAAACAGTTTAAAATTTGGTATACTGTTAGTTAAGCTCTTGGCAAAAATCCGCAAACAGTGCCCTCCGATATAGCTGGTAACAATAATGTTGTAATTTAAAGCTCCAGCGAGCTGTAATGTATCTTTATGACAAAGTGGAGGGTGTCCGGAAAAGTGTGGAACATCTACATAACTAGTAAGCTTCGGAAATAAATTTCATTACTACGTGATTTTGATTTATCTACACCTTAAACTGTCGCCCGTGTACTGACACACTGATCTTGTTTTGAATTTTCTAGTGATAAAAAACTTACGGATTGAGTTACAAATCTAAAAAGTTATGATAGGTTTGTAGAAGTTAGTTTGAAATAGTTACAAAGCAAAGCCCATTTTCTTATACAGTGTGATATTCTGGCATTATTTTGTACTGGAAGCCAAGTATTTCTCCAGAGATTTTGATTTCGGAAGTCTTGGGTGGGTCAAGGAAATTTTGTGTTGCGCCACGGTGACAGCGAAGTCTAATGCCCTATCTTTTGTATTCTGTATCATTTCCATAATTTAATGATCTCTGTTGAGTTGTATAAAGCGTTTTGGTTTTCAGACTGATGACGTTGCCTTTGGCGAGGAGGAAGATCTCATTTCTTTCCGGGTATCCTCCTGTACCCCAGTTCAGAACTCAATACATGCTGAAATAGCTGCCTCCTTGGTATGTACTATTTTGCTGCAAGTCTCTGTTTTGTTAAAGGAAGTAAATCATTAGCTGACAGCCTGAATTGTACTCTTTCTACCATAAGTATTACAAGTTTCCTTCATCATTCATGGAAGTGCAGTGCAGGCTGCTGATAGAGAAGGCCTAAACGATAACATTATTTACGGTCTGTACAGAGACGAGATAGCTGTGTCTTATTACCTCAGTTCCGGCACGACTCCCTCATGAGATATGATACTTCAGGAAGTTCCTTACAGTGGGATCTGGAATCTTCCGTAAGCCTTTATTTTTCATTATAGTGTAATGCAGAGAATAGATCTTACTTATTGAACTTTGGGAACTTTTAAGTCAATTTACTTTTGCTCGAATCCATTATTAACGGTAGTCTTCACTTTTACACTTATTTTTTTTACTTACGTACTTATTTAGTCGATACATATTGCTAGGCCTGGATACCGTAAAGTTTAAAATGAAATCCAAATGCAGCTACTTTCATGTTTGAATAAAGTCGAGTACCCTATTTGAGCTTATTTTTCTAAAAGCATCCAATAAGTTTATGAAAAGCTTTTCTGTTGTTAAGTTAAAAAAATTCTAAAACTATTATAATTTTTTAAAAACTCTCATACTCATTACTCATAGGTAGTATATTAGTTTAGGATATGATATTGTAGGGGGGAATAGACTAACTACCGAGAACGAAAAAACAGTTGTGTACTTCCCTGGTGAGCACACTACTGCTTGGGGTATACTACGAGTGACTTTAAGGTCATCTACCATGTAAAAAGCCAAAAAAAGTAGGTCTGTAAATATAGTTCCACGGTGCTTAGTTTTACTTGTTGTACCCATATTAAAAGTTAGAGTAAATGAACTTTGCCCGCAGCATAAAGTTAACGGGAGTTGATTTAAAGCATATTGATCTTAAATAGATTTATTCATCTTTGATCTTTATATTTTTCTTCAGTTAGTTTTTATTACAAGAATAGAATTTGAGAGTTCATTATGCATGTGTCTAAATTTTATACGGGGATAAAAACGAGATTTTATTTGCCTTCCGCTTGTTTTTAGGGATATCATGTTTTTCTTTGTTTTAGGGATAGTGTTTCTTTGTGAAGTAAATTGATTTTCGTAAAGTAAAAATTGCGATTAGTGTAGCTCTTGTGCAGTTCAATTTCAATTTCAATGCATGATTTACACTGCGTCCCATTATTGCTATACGGCACCTGGGTTTATTGGGTTTGTCACCCAGCAGAACGTCATCACTGGCAATTATAACACATTCTGGTGACAATGGTCACACTCTGGACTATCAGCTTTAGTTGACCTCAGCTGTCATCCAGGTCACGAGTAAAAAAAATAAAGGCCTCCCATATGGATGTACCCATGTCATCATTGATTTATCAAACAGTGTCAATTTCAATGGAATTGCCGCCTGTAGACTACCTTCAAGTTTCATATTGCGCCACAGTCCAGCTGTGCTTGGTCTTAGGTTTGTAGAGTTTTTTAGTGGGCGCTTTCAGAAACGAGGTCAAAGGTCACCGAAAAAATATTTATCCAAGCGAGAGTGAAGTCAGTGTTTCCTAATGTATTTAAACTGGCAAAAATGAATCTATTTAAAAATTGAATTCGCTACAAGTTTTCTATGAACTTAGGCGATTTTTTTTAAGTTAATGCACTGCATTGCATTGGTGTATATCTCACTTGTCAGTGTGATTTCAAATTGAATTGGCTCTTTTAAAATGTTAGGATGCGGTGAACTCAGAAACCCGTGGAAGGACCTTATATGTATAGCAATGCGATGCTTATCTTGTCTTTATTTATTTTACTTGTGATCTGAGTAATCGCCGTGGTCAACTAAAGCGGATGCAGTCCAGCATGTTTATTATCACCAGAAAGTATTAAAACATTGGTATTTGTGGCGTTCTGCTGGGATCAGACCCAATAAAAGGAGGTACACTATATACATAGCTGTGGGTCTCACTGTAATGTAGGTAGATGCATTTACGGACTAAAAGGATGTAGGTAATTCCGTAGTAAAGAAAAACCAGAAAAAACCGTGTAGGTACATATGTGATTATTGTTGTGATTGAGACAGATGAAGAAATTGTTAGAAGTAGTAATCAAATGGTCTTAATCTGCTGCTTCTAAACGGCTTACAAATTCAGATTTCTAATCCTGAAATATACATACTAGGTAGCATTCGTGTTGCGTAATTACCATTAAAATAACTTTCATTGGCGTTTGCCTCCACCGCACCGTTTCTTTTGTATATAGGTGCATACGCTCACTAGTCAGCTTAATCACTCCTCAGTTCGTCACCAGTGCATCTTGTTTTTTTGACAACTAACTTTAAGTAGGTGGTCTTAAAGTGATTGAGGTAGCTACCTAGCTACCGTGTTTTTGACTTAGCTGCGAAACAAATGGAAGATAAGTTTCTGGATTTTCCAATGTCGTGAAAAAGAAGAACTCGTGCGAATCAGCAAACGTCATGACGTCCCCATCCACTCAAGACAGTTTGACAAAAGAAAGTGGCCTTAAAAGAAATTTCCTATTGTCCTGCCTTGGGTGCTGGGTGCTGCTGCGTATAAGTTGTTAATGATTAGATATATATTATAATTTCAAGTATGCATACGTATTATGAAAACAGTAGTGTACCTTCTTTAATTGTCAAATAATCTCCACATAAGGCTCATTCATAAAGTCGTCCTTGGTATGTAACAGTAATGTCACAAATTTTTGAGAGCTTCTGTTTTAATTTGTGCCATAATATTAGAAGCTCCGCGTTCCTCGGTAGCCTTGAGCCTGTGGGCATATGTATGCACAGATATGCTGCTGAAAGATTCATGTACTTTATACAAATGCGCAAAGGTAAGCGCAATAGAATCTTTATACCAGCAGTAAAATTTAATTTGAACCTTTGAACTTCGGGCGGATTAGAGCAATGATTTTATATAATTCAATGTATTTTTCCGGTATAAGAAATAATAGTATACGTATGTATGTATTCCTTTAACAGCCAGATTTATCTCATCGTATGCGCTCCGTTTTATCCGAAATCTTGGAAGAATTGCAGCTCTGTCGATTTGAGTTATTACCAAACAGGTAACAAATTATGCTTTTTTTTATTGGAAGCTACTACAATACATTTTAGTTTGTACCGATTGTTTATTCTCGTACAAGGAGTTTCTTTGTGCGAAGGACCAGTCTTTGCTTAGTTTGTGGCTTTTGTGTATTTGAGTACATATTTGGGATGTACATATAGAGAGAGAGAGGATCCTATGAAACTCTGGTTAAAAATACACAAAACAAAAGCGCGCTTGTGCTCAGAAGTGAGCGAATGATCGCATGGGCAGCATCCGAGAGCTTCTTGGCTTTGCTTCGGCTTTCTGTTACCCGGTAAGGAAGATTCAGTCCGAATCATTCTTGTTGGGGATGCAAACTACTGTCTTGTGTGGGCAGAGTGATCCTGTAGTGCTTCATACTATGTGGTAATGTTGAAATCTCTTGACGGTGAACGCAAGTTGGTATCTTATTTAATTACTAATTGTAGAGTTTACTAACTTTTAAAGTGTGCCCGTAGGATGGGGAATTGTCTCAATTCACATAGGTAAGACTTTCCGATTACATAAGTATTTACGAGTGAGCATGAGTATTCCGTCTATTGGATGCGACTGCATCCTCCCCTGCTTCCAATAATCTTTTCCCGAGGATGCAAGTTTTAAGTACAAGTGGAGATTTCCCTTTCACATACTACAGATATAAAGCTTTGGGTGCATGGATCGATAATTCAGTTTAGAGCTCCAGGAGAAACTCGTCATTCTACGACTATGGAGTATTTGTTATGACAGGACATCGCATTATCGGTGTCAGTGTGTACTTATTACAGTTTTGCATAATAATTTCAGCTGTCACATTCACTGATTCGATTTCCTAGGCTTCTCATAGGCGTAATACAGGGGCCTTTTTTTTACGTCGCCTTGAAAAGAAGATTTAAGGACACTCAAGGTCCTTCTATTCTGAATATATATACAAACACAGCGTCCCGTGTATCTCTACATACACGATAATGGGCACACTCACGTTGAGCATGATTCCAGTCAGTCTATTAAATATTTAAAGGTTGAAGCAAAAAAGCAAATTTAATCCTTTAAGTGGAAAAAACTGAATCACATAACAAATATTACTGTGTGTATGACTATGAAATACATGTAAGGTACTCACTTTAATGACGGTACCAGCAAAACTGTGTACATAAGTGGTAGGTGTGTATACACTTGCAAATTACAGTATACTTAAAAGCAATTCAACTTTCTGGATGCGAGAAAGCGTACATTTTATTAGTTTCAAGAGAATTTTGGGCATACAAAGTCTGAAGTGTCAACTGGACAAAAGGGCTTAAAACTGAATACTGTTCCTATATTCATAATTCTGTGTAATAAATAGTTAAATTAATTGTATATATATATTGAACAATTAATTATTGAGTTATTTTTAAAGCTCGTACTAGGATAACCTATTGATTAATTCGTTTATTTCTTAATGAAGCCTTTTATATAAATATTGGTGGGCGGCTTCGTCTGAGTTTGTTTGAAGACACCTCAAGAATGCGCCTATTGACTTTAAACGCATTTATCAGTCTTGCTTTGCCACTCCTAAAAGTATCTAATATGTTGTCGCTGTCATTGGCGTTCATGTAAATCGGTTTTACGGCCATTCAAAATTATGAGCTTGAGTGGTGCTTACTCGTTTTCATTCTTGCGTGACAACGTTACAGAAATAAACTTTCCAGAAGTTGAAAATATGTTAGTCGGTGTTGTGGCAGGAATGTAAACGTTTCTTTAGTTCTCGGTACATATTTACAAGGATGAGCTTCATGCTGGGTAGTAGAGAAAGAAGGGTTCTGGAATATCTTCACTAATTGATAATTCTGTACTTGCTTGTCAAAGTCTACAAACTCCCGAGTCCTGCATTGCTGTTGTCGACGAACTAGTGGAAGGTTTTCCCTTTCTTCACTATATTCAGCAACGTAGTGCCCTCATGCCATGTGTTAAATGGCTGTCACTTTGCATCAGAAGCGTTCTCTGGAATTGTCAAACATGTATGCCTATGTATATACTGTAGGACTTGGAAGCTTTTACTCGTAAATAGTTTTCTTCAAAAAGATGCCTCACCCATACATACAAAAATACAGATATTCAAGTGCTCTAAATTTATCTGCCGTCGCTGTAGCGTGGAACTCCATTATTCCATCTTTTAAAGGGGAAATGAACATTGTTTACATTAAGGGACTAAACTTTAGTGGTTACGATAGGTGCTTTTCAGCTGGAAGAGGTTCGGGTCGGGATACATTTGTAGGTGACTTTGATATCAGAATTCTATATTTAGTATCTATATTAGGAGAGTCAGAGTACACACTTTAATATGCAAAAATAATTAGAAATATGTTGTTAGCTATTAGCTGGCAGGGCTAACGACACATTAAGCAAATAAATAGTAATAATTGTTAATACGCGGTAAATAATTGCAGTTTCCATTTGCTGACTCCCCTGTAATTTTTTGATATAATTATGTGTGTTGCAAAATCGTGTAGGTAATGAATAAACGCCATAATTATACTGGTGGATATTTTATATAATATCCGGCGCATGTACTCCCATCATCCATCCCATCATAAAAAATAATAAATACTTGAGTACTGCTAAATAGTTAACAAAGCTGCCTCTGCTAAATGTAATGACGTAGAACCCATGAAATCCGAACACACAGAGCGTTGAATGACTTATTTGCTGTGAAGTAAAGTAAACACACACACACATACACATTGCTCAATAAATTAAAACCGGTATGGAAATTGACGGAGGAGGGCGGAGACAAGGATATAGCACCATTTGTGCATTAAAAAGTACCTGGAAATACCTAGATATATGCCATATCCATGGACTAGTGTGGGGTAAAAGGAAGATTAAGCTCCGAATATAAAATGTTTACGGTGGGGATCCAGTGTCATGCTAAAGCTCTCTCCTCAAATGACATAATTGGCAGCTAGGTAAATAAATGGAGGCTCGACACGAGCAGAGCAGAAAGCGTTGGAAGGCAGTCGAGCTTTTACTTTGACGTTTGTGTGACCGTTCTAGAAATACCTAATGTGGCATCGCAGTACGATACTCGTGTGACTTAAAAGTATGAACTTTTCTATGAATTACAGCTCAGGGACGGGAAAAGAGGAATTAGAAGATGTTACTCCTGCTGTGGATGCAGTTGGTTGTCAAGTCAAAAATTTATCTCCAAATAACGAAGCAGTGACAGGTGAACAAGTTGCGGCTGTAGTGGGCTACTCTCAAGGTCCCGAAACAACACCAAAGGATAAGGATGTAGATGTAGTTCGTCGTATCCACGAGGAATTAGCAGAATTCCGTGTTCAACTCAAAAAGAGCCAGGAAGTCTTTCATGCTTTTGTAAGTCCCATACTTATTGTCCCTCATTCTTGGTTTCTAAAATTATAATTACAAACTTAGTTGTTGAATTTGCTACTTCGTATTGTTGAGTTCAGTGTAAAACGCCTGGGGTTTATGGCTCATTGTTAGAATTGAAATATAATATATTAAAAAGCTTGTTGCTCTTCAAGTCATTGCTCACTGCTGAGTGATCAGTGCTGTTGTGTTTCTGTGTAAGAACCAGCCAGAAACTATTGTAATGCAGAACTCCTTGGCTTGTGATCTAAGATGATACTTTTGAAAGGTTTTTAGTGCAGCTGACACGTATGTTTAATGTTAATAATAATAATATTATATTAAGTAGGTAAAGTCTGTCTGTTAGTCTCAGTTTGGTGTTGGTATTCACTATCCAGTTAGTCTTGAGGTTGCGTCCGTCTGTATGTTACAAGACTTGGACTGTTACATTTTGCATTTAATTTCTCTTTGAATTTTCCATGGGTTCGTGTAGTAATTAATTACATAACGGTTTTCGTTTCTGGCTATAGTCTGTAGTTGTTGCATTTCTAGCTTTCGTTTTTGCTAGTTAGTTGACTGTGTGTGTCCCAGGAGTTTTAAAGAGACCCCTTGCACCGTTGACCTTGTTGCAGTGATAAATCAAAGAGAAGGTAAGAAGAATTGTAGCAGGCCTCAACGTACTTACTGTGCATAGGTATGTGAAGTGAACTTAAATACATTGATTGTCATTATTAGGATTAGCAGTTAGGTAGGCTGGTAGTTGGTAGTTCTTGGTGGAGCCTTCCCAGAAATCAGGAATATACTTTTTCTGTGTAGCTGACTGGAGAGAAAGACCATACTTTTTCTGAAATGAAAGACATTATTAGTTTTTCTCATATATGTAGTAGTTAAAAATACCTAATGTACGGAAATTACCAGTTCCCAAGTAAAATTGCGGAGATTCGCAACTATCCAAGCTGTGCCCTGTAGGTAACTATATTGCTATGCAAGTTAAAAATAAAATACGAGGTTTTGGAAAGGAAAGTATGAAGAATGACTATACTATAAACTTCCGCCCAAATAATAAATATTTTAATAAGCCTTCTCAGCACTGAATTTACTTTACATCAGCGATGAACAGCAATACGAGTGATCAAGATCATTTTTTTTATCTTTGTGCTAATTGATTGCATACTAGGTGATGAGAGGAAACCCCTTTCGAAAATGAACTAATACACATTTACTGTGGATTTTGTGTCACATCGAACAATTTTTCGATGCATTCAGCAGTAAAACCAAGCCTGTTTTGTAAAAAACCCATTTGTGGGCTCGTTCTTACAATAGTGTGTTATGGTCCAACTCTAACTAATAAAATAAATGTATCAGACATCAGTGGTGTAGGTACTATTAGTGCTTATCTTTCGTTTGAAATAGATTTATTTTTATTTTAAGTCATCATGTTTATTTATTTTTTCTGCAGTAACTATATATGTAGTTGCAATGCATATTGTATTGACAGACTGATCAAGTTGACTCTGCTTAAGGGTGGGATATCGTTTGTATTAGTTAATTATGTATCAGTGAGTTCTAGTTGATGACTGAGGTGTGGTATAAATAGACTGCCTGCTGCCCGTACACGAGGATTGACCTCTTCAGTATATTTATATAGAATCGAATAATGTGGAGCGCTAGCGAAATATCGTTTACTGTTTCTGTCGTGTGTGAATTGAGTTTTAACCCATGTAAACATCGTAATAGATGGCTTTTTAATTTTGGTCTTAGAAATGTTACTACAGAGATAATCATAATGGTCATTAAATTTGTGTTTTCCTTAGAACACTGGCCAAAGCTTTAGCTTGACAAAGTCTTGTCCACTCTTAGCTGATGACAGCGATAATTTGGACGCGTCAACGAGCGTAATTAAACCCCAACTCGTGACTTGCTCAACCCAGACTGACGTACCTGTGATAGAAACATCTTCTCAAACTCAATCCACCGAAGCCTCTAGTGTATCCGGGGATCATCCTGAACAGGTTGAGGATATCGAGGCGTTGTCATGCTTCATTAGCAAGTTATCGCTTAAAGATAATGAACTTGATACGCTCAGCTTAGATGACGACAGGTAATTTATAAGATGTTTTATAATTAATCGAATGCGTATACTGGATACCGTTACATGTATGTAATTTTTCCCCTCATTATGCTGGCATGTAGTGTAGAAAGTCATTTTAGACTAAATACACCATGTTTGTATAGTTGTGTAAAGTTTTATAAATGGCAACGTATTCTCACCAAGTCGAAGTTTCGAAAATTAAATATTATTCGTAATTTTGTACTGTCACCAAACAATTTTCCGAGGTTTAAAGATAGGTTCAAGCAACTACATAGAAAAAAGTTTGTAAGTTGATCTCTGTTTGGCTAACTTGATTAAAAAGGCCTTTAGGATTCAAGAAACAATCTGAAGTCGCTTCCGTAATGCGGTCTTTGCAGTTGCATAGTTACTGTAGATGAAAAACATGCACAAAATTATCATTGTATGTCCCCTGTACCCCAAATTACGTTTCTGAATGCAATTACGAACAAAGATGATGTTCATTCCATACATACTCCGAACCGAAATCTATCTTTATCCAGGGGCGGGGTATCTACCTATTACAGGGGTTCAGGTTTCAGGGTACTTCATTCACTCGTGTCGTGAAAGAAGTTCACCATTCTTGCTCATTCAATCAGTAAATATACACATACCTTGGTACATTTCTTGCGTATGTAGGTTATATATGGCGTTCGAGTGTGTATACACTATATACATACATAATTAATTGTGAGTAAATGTATGGACTATTATTTTCTGACTTCCTTGTTCCTGCTCAACACTTTCCGTAATGAACATATAGATTTAGGTTCTTGGTTTATTATTAAGTTCGTTCGTTTTGTTCAAGCTCAGATGCACGTTTCCTTACATGCTGTACACATACTTAACTGGGAAGATTTGTATATTTGTAACAAAACAACTCTGAGCTACTATATTGAACCCAAACATATCAAGACTGGTACTTGAACTCGTCAGTGTCGTCTGCTATTACATAAATTTAACAGGCATTGTTAACAGGTGATAATTTTTCTAGTTTAGCTTTCAAAGTTTAATTTCAATATTTTGTAACGATTACTACAAGCGTACCTACATTTTATTAGGATTTAAAAATAATTGTTTCATTCTCTAGTTTGTCCTCGATTTTCTTTCTTAAATGAAAGCTGCAGTGTTATTTACTTTTAGCCGAGAGGTTATGAGGGATAGAGCCACTGCGTTTTAGATAAAAAAAAATACACATAATAAGGGTCATCGAAAAATTAATTTAAAGACATGTCTGAATTATTTCCTCCCCCTTCTGCGACAAACTTCTGGATCGGCGGGAGTATTCTCATTAATTTCCCCGTAGTATATCATAGTTATTTACTTGCCGCTGTGTAAGTACTTACATTTGAAGAAGCAACTCAGTGATCAGTTTAGTGATATCCATGTCCCGTTCCTAATTTTGGTATACCGGTCTAACTGGTTTCAAAGAGAACAGGTGTCCGAAAATGGTGTAGCTTTGGAAATTGAATAGAAAACAAAAGAATCTATCGTTTATATCATTTATATGCGATATAGTGCGAATATACTGGTATGCCTATATTAATATTTCAAAAGATTTTATTAAGTAGTTGTGAAAACTTACATATCGGTTGCCTGTTGTGGTTTTGAATCTCCTTTTTGTAAAGTTGTACAGCATTGTAATTATTCTGAAATTTTTATTACTGAGTCAGTTATTCACATCTGGTTTTCACGTGCTTTAGTTATTTAATATTAGTCAATATATAATTGACTACTTACTTGTTTAAACTATTTCTGGGTGACAGAGTACATTTACATTGTGGGTACTTTTTAATGCCCTGCTTATCGGTGAATAAAATAGTTGTGCTGTTCGCCAAAATGTATTTCTAGTTGTAAGGGGAAATTCCGTAGATTTTTTGCTTTCAGCTGCGTGTGTTCACATACCTATGTTTTTTATGGTGAATACGTTTGTGTGTGAGAAAATGTGTATAAGGAAAATGACTGATGTTCTGACATAGGGAAGTGGTGTGCTCCCATATAAATACAGGGACAAGGCCGACAAGGTCAGTGTAAGCAGATCTCTGTGAGTAATGTGTGGTATAATGAGCGGAGTTGGTATGTACATTACTTATGTATATACATACGAACAGGAAGGCGAGAACTGAAAGTAAAATTAAGACAAGGCTTATTTAAATATCCCGTTCGTTCTTCCAGTCTTTTTCGGAAATGCAGATTTTGCTCGTAGAATCCAGTATCACTGGCAGTGATTCACTGCACTAGTTGATTCTCACTTTCTCACATGTTCGTATGTCAGGGAGTACATACATACCTATACCATTGAGACCAAGATGCCAGTTTTTAAAGTTCTGCTGAATTGATTCAACGTGCTATGCGGGTGATATTTATCAGTAGTTACCCCAGTTGTGTGAAAGAATTCCTTTGTGCTAGTTGCGACAATTAAGTTATTAATTTGTTGTATTATTAAGTTACTTTGTACAATAAATTGTGTACAACACTTGTTTGCCATTATACTAAAATATCTAGTCTTCAGAAGTAGAGCATGTCTGTGAACACTGCAATTTTATAATTAACATTTAAGTGCTACTATTGATAATCCTGGATTATGGAGTATGCCGATTTCCAGTAACGTACAACTATATTCTATAAGTTAACATTAAATTAAACTAAACTATACCTTAATCAAATAATAGTAGTAGGTAGGTATGTAGTATTTATTCATTATCGTGCCTTAGAATCGTGGTTCTACGTCACTTCTAAATCAAAGTTATAATTTATAATAGCGCATCGTGAGGATTTACCTTAAACATGTATTCTTAAATTATTGCAGCTACCGCTTGACAATAAATCTCCCTACCGTTTTGGAGGAGTCCGAGCACGAGGCTGAAAATAGTCCAGCTACAGTTCCAAGAAGGATGAACTCAGATAAAAATACTCGGCGTAAATTGACTAGAATCAACGCGACAGATGAACCTGCTAGAAGCGATAACGAAACATTGCCGTCGGACCTAGAATATTACAGTATCCCTAGCACACAGTCAAGTAGTAAGAATACCAGTGCGTACAATAGTTTAGAGAGACCTCTTCAGATTTCTAGTGGAGGTGGAAACGGGTTTGAAGAAGCTCATGACGGAGAGTCGATAATTAGTGATGAAAATACAACCTACGGATCTCCATTGTCATCCCCTTCGTCACCATCGAACTATTGGACTCCTTCACAAGGTTCTTCTTCTCAGGTGTGTTTTATCAATCGAGTGAAATTCCAATTTCATTGCTTATATTTTTGTTCGTCTGAATTGCAATTTGCAAATGTAGATACTCGGGATTGTAAAGATGAAATCAGCCGCATCCCAAACTGTGGAATTCTTAAAATATACAGTAGTGTACGAAGTTCGTGAAAGGGATTAGTTCATCTAATATAAGTGGGCACACTGGCGAACTTCGTTGTTTGACATTTGACACTTTGACATGTTGTGTGTCGAACTGTGTTGCCTTAATTTAAATTGTTTTGGGGGGTAGCAAAGGGGCTCACAGTTTCCTTATTCCAGCTATTGTCAGTCTGGATATAAAATACTGACTGTCACAGTAGCAACATAGTTCGGCACACGAGGTCGTGTTATTTTACTTTATTTAAGTAGGTCCTTTTTTGAAATTGGTTTGGACAACGCAGTGGTAGTTTATTAACCATATACTCGCATGTGTACTTGTCAAATTTTCTTAACTATCTTCAAGGCTAAGAATAAGATTTTACGAACTAATCTGTAAACCTTTTTTTTTGATGTGCTTGATATGTGTCTCCGGGATTCGTGATCTTTCCTGTCTTCAACTGTTGTCACCCTAAAGCCAGTTGAAATTGTCTATCCTAAATTATGTGTGCTCTGTTTTTCATAATGCATTTTTGTGCTATTTATTTATATATGTGCCACAAAATTGTAAACGACTCTACAATAATAATAATAATAACAACCATGTCTTTTTATAGGAAACAATAACAAATATTGACGGGGATAAAACGCCTGTAAACGAGCACGAAAACTATTACCGTAATGAAGCTCTAAGTTGCCCGCCAGATTTTGGTGAACCTAACGATAGTCTAAGAAAGGTGAGAAATTTTTCCCCCTTCCTTTCCGGATTCCTGATACGGTCATCCAAATGCGCACACTAGAATGCAAGACATTCGCACCATTCCAACGGTGCAGTTTGTGACTTTCATGTAGAGAACCAGAACATTCGTGGGGTCTATACAACAATATAATATGTGCTTTGTGGATATTCTTACTTTAACATGCTTTAATCCGTGTAAAATTTATATTATGTAATTGAAGTTTAGTTTAGCACGTAAAACTAGATTTAAAAAACGTCTATATTTCGAGTCTCCACTTCGCATTTGTAGCAATAATTTTAAAAAAGCATTATCTAATATTGCATTTTTTTGGAAAATTATAGCGTGCTAAGCCAATTGAAAAGCTATACCTTCCAATTGACCATAGATCTGATTCGTTTTCCAAGGGTATTATACAGGAACCTGACAAAGCTAACTATACCAGGTAAGGCTCTCTATCTAATATCTCCTTCCACATCATCGCTAACACAGCCTCGGCAGGTGCTTCGGTGTTTGCAAAATCGGTACCTACTTAGTTGGCTAAAAATATGTACAGACGAAATAAGACAAGTAAACTGTGTAAACAAGTACTGTTTAATTATTGTTTCAGATTCGCTCACGACGTTATTCAGAGATCCACACACGAAGACGCCGCCATTTTGCCCCGCGACGAGTGGCGCACACTAAACCGTGATTTACGTGAACACGAACAGTTCGAATACTACAAGGGAATGGCTCAAGAGGAAGGCGGTGACGGTGATATACAAGATGGAGGACCTATGCGTTCAGGCATTACTCGAGGCCTAGACGACGAGGCCGAAGAATTTGCCTTTGAAACTGCCTTTCCAGATGTTGTCGAAAGTTTATTTTCCAGTCTTGACACTATCAAACTGAAAGGGCGAGATATTAAGTACGTCGTTCGGGTTGAATTTAATGAATTACAAGAATTGATTGCATATTTAAATGACTGTGATTTTGATGTTCCGTCTTTTATTTCTTTCGTCTAATTAGGTTATCACCTGCTGAGGTCCAAAAAATAAGTGTGAGTTTGAAATCCATATTTTAGAATTTGAATTGCATTACAATATACATATTCCCATTTTTTTGGTTTGCTATCTTCGTGTCATTTCAAAACAGTTAAAAAACGGACTGTACGGTAAATTAACTCCTAATTTACACTCAACATTTTTGGTTCTTTAAATTTTAGAGGCGCTTTGATAAGCTATCCAATGTTTTTAAAACGGATCACGATGCTTTGCCTCATCGTGAGAAGCAGAGTAACAAGGATTTAGAGATTGCTCAAAATAGGATCAATGAAATTATTACTGCTTTGAAAACATCGATTGAGGTAAACTAATTTCGTTTATCATTGAACTGAGTACGTATATATTCTTCTTAGCCGTGCATCAGGTGTTGGCGGTAAACATGAAGGTATCTCATTTCTTTCTTTAACAGAAAATGAAGGATACCACTAGTACCGCTGACGCGCAAGACATTCTTTATACAATGGAGCAAAGTTCACAAGAGCTTCAACATCATTCCCAAATGCTAACCAAAAAAGCAAAGGTGAGCTGATATGCGTAACAAGGTGTATTTATTTCTTGGATTTTAAAGTAGAAGGGAAAAGACTTGGTAATTCCTATAAAAGCCAGTTCCAGTCGATTTTGATATCCAATTTGAGATGCTAGAAGGTTATTTTTGCCCGTGTGTAGAGTGCAATTCTTGTTGTTATTTATTTTTTAGGAGGTTGGAAGTATAGATCTGGAGAAACGAGTCTACAAAATGATAGAAGTCATGGTGCTGTACGTTCATATTTTGCGAAACTACGAAATTCCTGAGAAGGAGCCTATTTTAGCCAAGTAATACATTATTTAGTGCTATAATTTCGTGTTTCCTATAATTATGTATACGTTATACATATATACTTTATTCAGCACAGCCGCATAATGTACTTCTATTATTAACTGGTAATCTGTGTAACTTTGGTGGCTTGTCTTTGTTTTTCAGAAAACCTGCCAATTCCGATAATAATACACAGTCACCGACCAAAAATTCCAGCGAAACCATTCCAAGCAATAATAACAACAACAATGATAAGGTTTGTTTTTGTTTGGTTTGTCCTACACATCGTCTTTATATTATCAACTCAGTTAAAGTTGTAAATGTGAATGATTATTACCAGTGAATAGATATATTGTGAAACTTTTTCAAAATGGACCCTGAGGAGGCGTTACTAAATCTCTTTTACGCCCCATGCTTCATGCTCCATGGTCCATTTAAAATTTGGGACCCCTCCTCAGGGTCCATTTCGAAAAAATTTAACAATAAGTTGTGCCTTATTTTTGCTTTACGGTGTGTCTACTTATTGAAGCTACAATGTCTGCTTTACTAAAAGTTGTGGTGACTGTAGTTTGTTTACGTTCATAAAGAAGAATAACGAATTTTATGTGGAATCTCCCTCCGTAATTGACTTTGTCTAAATATCGTAATCGTACTGACTTACTTTGTATGTGACCAAGTTTACCGTAGCGGTATTTATTTTATGTATTACATGCAGCACTAGGAGAGTGGATATGCAACAAAAGCAGTAAGTTATGAAATGTACTAA
>JAQFZC010001547.1:0-29150 GCA_034695205.1 Dicyrtoma fusca | reverse complement strand
GGATGGTATGGATGGTAAGGATGGTAGGGATGGTGGAGGGCCGAATTGGACCCCCAGTATTCGGCATTCGGCAGGATGGTATGGATGGTAAGGATGGTAGGGATGGTTCGAATCGCAGTAGGCCACTATGCTATGTGCCATTAAACTATGAATTGCGGTCGATGTAATCTCTCTGGGAATGTTTTAATTGCTTACAGCAACACATCAAAACACAAGAGTACTACTGGAGGTTCAAAACTATATGTGCCACCACCACACCGTGTTCTACAGAAGAAAAGGTCAGAGACAACTACCGCCTCAACCACGGTAAGTCTCAGAAGTGGAGACCAGGACCAGACTAGTGGGAGGAGTGACTCGAGACGAACAGCCTTTTCTGATTTTTCTTCCGTTCAAGAGAAGCCTTTGGCAATCGAGTGAGTAAAATTTATTCAAGTAATTAATTATTTCGAAAGACAGTTTGTGTTTGTCTAAATAAGTTATAATGTTGGAGAATAGATGTTGATTATATTGATTTTGGAGCAGCAGTAACTGATTTGAGATTCGTAATTTAACCTTTTCGAAGCGATACTGTGTCTAGTTTTAAACCCTTTTGAAAATAATAATTTTTGGTTTTGATCCCTATAAAAGTGTAAATTACAAGTTTTGACCTTTCTGAGCGTGTGAATTTCTATGTTTGACCTCTTAGAAAGTGTTAGATACTAGTTTTACATCTTTTTAAAAATGATAATTTTTGGTTTTAAGTTTTGGCGTTTTTGGAAGCTTTAATTTGTGAATTAAACACTTTTGTAAAGTATTCCTTCCATGGTTTCGCAATTCCGTTCCGATTAGGTTAGGTACTACGTATTGATTTTTTGGTCTGATTTCCAGATCTCCAAGAATGCCTTTGAGGGTCCGAATGCGTCGAGATGAGTACTACTACACGGACACCTGTTCAAAAGCCACCCAGACTGACACCAAAGAACTGAGTGATAGTCATCGGAGAAGCAGTTCCACCAGCACAGCCTCCGTCACCACGCGCTCAGGTCGTCGAGTGGACCGGGCTGACACCTGTAAAATTGACCGCTCCACCTCCCCCATCAGTCAAGTCTCATCAGCCCAGTACTTACAGAAATTAAAAGATTTGGAGAATATCACGGGACACTTCGTCATCCAACGATTCTTCACGCGAACTGATCAAGATTTCACCCTCTGGCTTGAAGAGCAGTTGTCACAAAAGGCTGAACCACCCACCAATCCGTCCAAATCCCGCCAATCAAGTATTACGAGCAACGTTCCCCAAAATTTCAAATCCGATCCCAATGATGAGACTGACTTACAAGTGCCACTACAGGAAGATGTAGAAGACATTCCTGAAAACAACCTTTTGACCGACCAAGCAGGAGAGTTGACAGTGGAAACCACGGCCACAATAGAAAACCAGGATGAAGAAGAAGTAATAGTGGATGAAACTGTAGAGCAATTAGAAGTAGAAGCTGAAGCTGAAGACACAACTGAAATCGAAAACACGGAATCTCCCCGAATAACCGATGTCCGTCGCCCTTCGGAAATTGACGAAATCGACGATGGCGAGGTACAAGCCACAGTGACAGCCGAGGAAATTGAAGAAGAAGGGGCTGCAGTTCAAATTCCCGAAATAGAACCAAGTCAGGAGTTACTGTTAGTAGAAACCGAAATACCGGTACAAATCGATGAAGAGGCTTTAGTTGCACTAGAAAGTCAAATTATTGCAGTTGAATCAACTTTTGATACAACAGCAGCCCCCCCAAATGATGACCCTCCTCCTGATAATCCCGAAGATTTAATAGTTCCAATATTACTACCAAAGAAATGCCAATCAATAGATTTAATCCCCTGCGAATGTTTTGCGAAGTTGTATCTTCACGAAGAAAGTATTGCACGTCTATTGATTTCATTATCTCCTCAAGCTTTAGCGCCTCATCTTCCAGTTGAAGCCCAAGATGAAAGTGAAGATTTATTGCCAAAAAGTGATGTTCCAGATCAAAATCAACCCATAGAAAGTGAGGACAAGTACGAAGAGGATATCAACGAGATAAATGCTACCGAAACTAATAACTTGATCATTTCAAATAGCAAATTTCTCAGTGAGACCGATACGGAATCAACGCCCAAATCCAAAAGGGAGAAAAGTCAACATCGTAGAAAAATCAAACATTCAAAATCATTCCCTTCCCAAAGTTACTACCCTTTCGAAATTGACGTTGAAAGCACAATCACAACTACCACTACAACAACTATTCTATCAATCGAAAGCCAAAGCACACAGCAACAACAATGCCAAGATTTCCCTTCATTCGTGTTCCCCCATCCCAACCTTCAGATGATGCGAAAAAGTAATAGTTTAGACAGCTGCCTTGGCACGGACTTCTCCAGTATCAAAACCAGGAATGATTCCGGCAATAGTAACTCTGGTCGCTATGAAGGTACTACGAATGACAATGAAATGGACAGCAATATAGTTCAAGAAACGATTTGTGAAGTTGAGACTACCTTGGATTTAAAAGAAGAAATGATTTCCAATTCAAATAAAGATTCCGGACTTGATGGCTACAGTGGGAGTGGACGCTCCAACTGGTTTGGGTCTACAGACATCTCTTCGTCAAGGCAAGACCCAGATCAGGATGGGGCTCCTCAAGGTGATGGAGATGGCACCGTCATTATAGAAGCTGAAAATCGCTCTCAGTCAGCATCAGTCGAACCTGATCAATCAAATCAGAGACAGAGGCCAGACATTTACTCAGCGGATTCCGACTCCGAATCGGAAGTAGTGATGTCCGAAAATTACCACGCAAGATCCGAAGCTGAAACAGACACAGAAATCACAACTGACGGTGATGCAGTGGCGGACGATGACCACCGTGGCAATGGATTGGATGGACTTGGACACGGGAAAAACGGTGGACGGAGTGGTGACGCCCAAGACCAGGACCAGACGGACGTAGACGAGGATGGGGATGACAAAGACATAATAGTGGACGACGACCTTTTGTCAAGGATGGAATTGGACGAATTACGCTTAGAAATCGACAAGTCTTCAGCACACAGCCGAAGCCACAGTCGGAGTCACAATAGCCATGAATTTCGATGTAGAAACACATGCACCCAAACCAATCGCTCCCTATTTTCGTCGGCCTGGTCCAACGCAACGAGTTCCTCTTCAGCAACTACGAATACATCATCCACGGGTGGTTCTTACATTGACTTGGAAGTGGTGTCCAAGAAATTCCCCGTCGGACCCCCCGCCATGGGAGACGGTGGTAAAAGGAACTACCTGCCGTCCAGCTCCTCCTGCCTCAACTTTGTGAATTGTAATATGAATTTTAGCATGCGGGCAGACGAGTCAAAATTTAAAATGAGTGTCAGCCTACCTGCCGTCCGGGGAAGGGGGGATAGGCTACAAATCGGGGGAGGACGTCAAAGTGTTCAGAATCCACGGAAGTTGCAGATACTACAAGGGAAGATTGGGAGTGACAAAGAAAAGTCCATGGACAAATCAAAACAACAGCGAGAGCGGGATCGGGATACGGATCGAGATTTACCTTCGTTGTGGGCTCATGTTCGAAATCGTTTGGACTCAAAAGTTAGTCTTGATGTGCCGGGATCAGTGACGTCGGATTTGGCTGTTAGAGGCGATGGGATTGGTGGCGTCAGTGGGGGCGCGGGGCCCAGTAAAAACGGGATTTCTGTTAGTAGCCTCAGGGAAGTGTCTCATGCCCCCCGGACGTATGGCACTAAGGGAAGGACTGACCGAGGTCATTTTCAGAGGCCACAACATAATCCACAGCAACAACATTTTCTTCAGAATAAAATACATACAAATGACGATCGTATTAAACGGTCCTTGGAAAGACTTAGCAAATTACTGGACATTGACAAGTCATAGTGGTAGAAATGTTATGCGCATTTGATCTTACACAATGGCTGCCTTCAACTACATTATCCGTATCGGTATTCGGTATACTCGGTCCCATCGTCATAATTTAAAATACAGTGGCTGCAGAATGTGTTTTCTTTATTTTTCAGAAAGTAAAAATGAATTGTTTCGAATTGGGTGTTAAGACATGTTGTATAAAACTGCTTATACCGGACTGGTGCGATTTATCACGTGCATATATGTTAAAAATCAGAGATTTACGGTATGTAGTTAGTTTTATTTGTGACGGTACATAGTACGAAGCATTCATAATCATAATGTGCAATTACTGTAGAAACAGATGTTATGCTGCAACCAATCCTAACCCTTAATTAGGGATTATATTATAAACATTTGTTGTTGTTGTTTGTTGGGATGTATGAGGATTTGATTAGTGTAGCAGTGTAGGGATGTAGGAGATAATGAGGGATCGTAAAGAAATATGAAGCATGTGTGTGGATTTAAAATACTAACTATTGTATCTTTAAAACTTAAATTCTTTCAAATGAATTACATTATTATACATAAGTATAGGTATAAATAAGCTATTGTGAATCTGAAATGTTATTACACATACAAAATACTATAATATTATGCCGTCGTAATGTTTATGAAAAAATTATCGAATTTATTATAGAACTTACTATTAAACAGTGCGAGTTGTTTCATTGTAAGGATAATATACCTATACACCCGAGATGCTGAAGGTTAAAAATACGAAAAAATAATCAATACTATTTAAACACTGGTTAATGTCTACTTCGACCTGATATGAAGCTAAGGAATTAGTAACAGAATAAAAAATAATTTTGTATTTAAACTGCAAGCCTGCAGACTTTGTACACACACACACAACAACATGATTGCATTTTATTAATTTAACGTTTTACTTAAACTTCTTTTTCAATTAAAAAGATCAACATTAAGTTGTTTTGTCCTTCCACATTTATTTCAAGTTTAGGTCAAAAATTTACAGTTTGAAATTAAGCTGATTAATTTTTAGCGACGAAGCCCCATTATCGCTTCTACTGTAACTACAAAATGCACTAAAATAAGCTTCTGCATAACTAAAAAATGGCCCCTTTTGCAGTTACAGGAACGATATGTACTGATTTTTAGGACTGACCCTGTCCTTGACCTTGTCCTTGTCCCAGCCCCTGACCACCACCAACACCCCTTGCTAGAAGCTTGGCCTTACGGTTGGCATTCACAGAACTCGCTGGCTTCCTTCTTCGGTTTAAACCAAAACGCCCAGAGCCACGTCTGCTTCCATAACGTCTTCCTGTCGACAAAACGATGGAATCAAAAAAATACTTTCAAAGTACAAAATTTTTCTCGAAAAAATGTAAACTGATATAATCAGTGCTATGTTCATCGTACGTGACTCTCGTGATTCTGAAGAGGATGACGATGACGATGAAGAAGATGACGAAGATGATGATGAAGATGATGATGACGAGGAAGATGAGGAGGAGGATGAAGAAGAAGACACCCACTTCCGAGATTTCCTGCTCTTTCCGTTTTTTCTATTCTTATAGCGGCTTTGGTAAGAACTACGGGCAACTCTTTTAAGGACGGCAGAGCCTGCTTTTGTCGAGATTTGTTTTACCAAAATTATACTCTTAGAAATCAAATTATTAAGCCAAAGGTTGCTCCTATATGTGCCCATTCAGTAATTTTACGTTATTAGTCATAAGAAATAATTACTACTGGCACTAACCCAACGCCTGGCTTTCTAATGGACTGACAGCAGCTTCCACTCCAGTAAACGCAAGGGATTCTGAATCTGCAGATCGCTTTTGAACTCGATGCTCATAGGATGTCAAGCTTTGACTCTCTGAAGCCTCTTTGCTCTCCGTTTTCGAAACTAGATTCGCAAAAACAAAATAACATATGGCAACTGACAAGCGTTTCAAAACAAAATATTAGAATTAAGCACTGTGCAATGGTATATGCCTTCTATCGATTCGAAACTGAAAATATTTCAACGTTTATTACCATAAATGGCAGCAACTACCAAAATAGTGGCAATCAAGAAAGCTCGCATTTTGAAAATTATTTTTAAAGGTAGCACACACAAGAAATAAATCCAAATTAATCAATTGATTTGTAGATGCCAGCACAGCAAATCAAAGATCAGTTGAACATCGATGTAGACTTACGCTGTAAAAGACTGAATAACGAATCATGAACGCAGCATAATTACTTCCGTGCTTCATTTCGTGGTAGGTGAAGCATTGTTTGTACCTAATTAGCTATTGAATCGCTGCAATGCAATGCAATCCGAAAGATAATAATGGTAATTAACATCCAACTCAACGTTCAACTTTAAATATTATGGTTTATGGTACACGCTCGAAAATGCTGCTTCGGATAATTGGTTCTACAAGCCTCCGTAAACTGTACACATGTATTGTTAATGATAAAATAATTGATTAGATAATTATAATATCTTTTTGTTGATTCAATTAAAGCATTTGAATCGGTTGTAATTGTAATTATACTTAATTAAGGCATCACGTGCCAGTTTTGATTGAATGGATGCTGAGCTTTTGGCGCACTGTCCTAATAAACATGGAATTACAAGCGGAAAACCATCCCGTATAGCCGTATTTATGTATTCGAAAATGTGAAAATAATTTAATACTCCCGTAGATAGAAGTTCAGAAGCCATGAATGTTTAATTGTCAAATGCATATTACTCTAGACAGTGGTTACAAAATTGTTATGAAATATAAATTATTATTGGTGTAAAATTAGTAAAGAGGCGGTCAATCTATGAAGCGATTAACAGCTATAGTTTTGCATCTTTGTTTTAAACTACTTGTACAGTTTAGAACGAGATGCCCATTGCATCGGTTACCAAACTTTATGTACTGCAGGACTTTGGACTGGTTTATTGCCATTATTAATGTTGTTGTTGTTATAATCCTCCATTTCGTTGTTGTTGCTGTCCGTTTTCACGGTTTTGTCTAGTTTTGTAGCTTTTGCTTTAGACACATTTTCCTTTCCCTATATCAAACAAAAAATAGATTTAACATCATTATCCCATCGAACACAAAAACACAATCCCCTAATAAGTAAGCACTTATTAGGGGATTGTGTTCTTTGTGATTCACTCGTAATTACCTCCGACGTGTTCTGTTCAACGTCTTCCTCGTTATTTCCGGACAGATAATTTACACAGAAATTCATTAAATATCCAAATATGCATAATCCGGCAAGGAATATCACAAAAATCCAGGGTTTTCCTCTCCAAAATTTGTCAGGATCTTCACAAGTAAAAGCAAATTAGTTATAAATACCAGAGTTGCAACTCGAATGTCGAATGTCGAAGTACATAGCTGAATTTAGGAAATACGTTGTACTTTTAAAATGCCTTACTTAGAATTGCAACAACATATTCAATAGAATCCTGGCCATGCTTATTAAAGGCTCTACAGCGGTACACGCCTTCAAAACTTCTTTCCAGGGTAGAAAAATTTAGAGTACAATTAAGATAATCATCCTCTTGTGTAAATGTCCAGTTCTGACTAGTTAGGAATCCCTGTTCAGAAAAGGGATAATTTTTGTAATTTCCGGATTATTTTTTACCAGTAATACTGCCCGGTAGTAGATGTCTCTAGTACACTTTTAGCCACCTTAGATTATTACATCTTTTAATTGCATCATTCAATTGCATTTTAATTCGTACTAAACAAATAAACACAATTTAGGAAGCTCTATGTTTTACCGTGAAATTTTGGCCTTTGTCTGGAACGCGTTCCCACATCATGGTTGGCAATGGCAAGCCACGGGCACTGCATGGAAGTGAAATATTTGTATCCCCGATGTAGAAATATCTTTGACCTGCTTCTTCAGTGTTAAGAATGTACGATGCATTTGGATGAGTAGTAGTGGCACGACCAAGGCCGTGACCCTCACATGGCCACGGAGTTAATGCTAACTGCAGTAATAAAATACTAGACACTTTAACTAAGACAGAAGATTTAAAGTTATTTGTATTCATATTTGCAATCCTTAAAGAAGATCTTAAACTACCAAAATCTCTTGTCGTATCGATAAAATTTCGAATTCACTATTAACGTTTAGTAACCCAACTGTCTAAATATTTAGAGTGCGCATTGCATTGAGCTTTATGCGCAGTAACTTTGAGCCACACTTTCGGCGTTATTAGAATAGTTGTCAGTTGTAGTTGAACCACTGAAAGATTCATTTTAAAGACAATGCCAAACAGTGCTTAAAGTTTTACCACCTGGGAAACAAAACGATTGCAAACAAATGCTTATCATAATTACCCTGAACCATCCTGTAGCTAATGTAAAGTTAATGTTATGGTGCATTGAAGTTTAAACAACTAATTTATATTGACCTTTACACAATAGACCTTTAAATAAGATCACTATGCCTTCACGTTCTTTTACCAAGTGCAGAAAATCCATCACCTGCGTGCATAATTATGTATCCCGATTGCCACCGACTGGATATTGTAAATTGATAACTAGTTATAGATAGGACGCGAAAATTAATTGAACTTAGAGATAAGATCCTAGTACACTTCATTATAATAATGAAAATATTATTATTGAATTACAATTACGTACATTATTTACTTTTGTAATAGTAATGTTATTATTGATGATTATAATATAATTTTTATATTTTAAATAGGCCGACAATTTTTTGTGTAGTGACGGTGGTCCCTGGCCCTGATTCCTGATCAAAGCACCCATCTTCATTATTCACTGATTAATTAATTGAATATTCGTGTGCACTGTGCCGTCTACTTTGTTTCATATTTGCCTCAAAATAACACAAACTTGATTGACTCAAGAGGGAACCAGGTGAGACCTTGATTTCACTTGCAAGTTAAACATGATTAAACCTGCAAGTGAAATCAAGGTCTCAGTCGTTCACGCCTGATTCGCTCAATATATATATTTTTTGATAGTAGTATAATTAGTAGTATTATTAAACAACCTAAAAAGGTGTAACGAACATGATGGCCAATGGCACTTTCGTCCACTGATTTATATTTTTAAAGCGCTCGACCCGACTTCAACAAAGTAGTGCAATTCAATGGCCGTCGACCGCTCACCAGTAGGCCTCACGTCCAACCCCGATTTTTGTGACCTGAACGCCATTTAATTGTACTGCTGTCGTGCAGTCGGGGCGCGCGATTTGAAAATATCAAATCAGAGAACGAAAATGCCCATCTTGGTTTAAGCAATTACAGGTTTTTTAATATACGCTCTAATAAAAGAAATGTATTGAGCGAATCGGCCGTGAACGACTCACATAGTTCCCTCGTCAGTAATTATTATCGAATCAAATACTACAGTGAAATCAAAATCAATATTTGAAAATCGCCAATCTAAAAGGTCAGGCGGTTTTTCTCCTGCTGGACACGTAAGTCGGTAGTTTAGTTGCATTATGGTATCTATTATGCATTGCTCAAGTAGCAATACGGCGGACTGCTGCTTTGATGAGCTTGCAGTGTAAGCAAATGATTACACCTGCCAATGCCAAACAAACGATTTCAATAACGTATAATGATACATAATTAATAGATATAGCTGTCAACACTCCACGCGAATTGAAAAAGCATGTGAATGCCAAAGCCAGAACATCTAGAATCATTTTCCCGCTGACCGTGTCCTGCTTTATTATCAAATCTTGTTTCATTTGGACTTTATGTAATGCAATTTTGACCTTTATATGTATACACTAAAATATACTTCCAACTCTACCTAAGTGTAGTACTAGTAGCCTGGATTGGCCTTCCGATTCGGTATATTTCTAGCTGTCATGTCGTAATAAATTATTGAACTGTTCTATATGTCACTTCTTTGATTGAAACGAAAAACGACACTTCTTTAAAAAGTGGCAACCATAGGTGTGATGCCACGTTTTTAAAAAGTAGAGAACAATGAACAAATACAATTAATTTACAGAATAACGAATAATAATACCGATTTATTTCCTTCCAATATAAAAAAGATGTTGTATGTTTAAGTACAGAAATACTTATTTTTGGATTTTGACAATTGAAAAATACAAACAAAGAACTCTCTTCAACAAATCCTACACTGGGAAGCATCACTTTCGAAGCAAGCACTTCGAGGAATGATGTGCTATGATTCCTGATGACTGCGATGCAACAGCTCCAAAACTAGCCTGACTGTGCACTGGCGTGGCTGGGGAACTTTTATTTCCTTCCAACCAACCCCAAATGGAGAAAGCCGCCACTGTTCCCATGGGAATAAGAACCAACCACCATGGGAATTCCTGGGAATTTTGGCAATCCCCGATTTTCACGTCGTCACCCACCAGCTGATTCGTGGCTCTTCGAAAACTCTTGACGTGCTTCATCCGATTAAAATACTGGACCAAGTGTGGTCTCGGAGCGATGAGTCGCTTGTAGAACCCCAACTCGTAGATCCGCCACAGCAACATGAATAGAAAAAGGTCCGCCATGGAGATGTCAGGGGAGCAGAGCCACCATTTCGAAGGGTCAGACCGGGTGCCCAGATGACCATGCCTGTGACCCCCACCACTGTGACGACTAGGGCTACTATGAAGCTTACGTCCACTCTGGTGTTTCTGCCCATCGCTGGTACGTGCACTGTTGTGTCCACTGTGTTTGCCTTCACTATTGTGTCCGCTATGCCTTCCTTCGCCATTCAGTTTGCTATTTGAGGGACCGCCGAACTGAGCTTCACTAATTTGACGTAGTAAACGAAGCCGCTCACTCTCCGCACTTTTCTTTTCCTGCCGCTCATTCTCCGCACTCTTTTTTCGAGGGCCCTCAGCCTCGGCACTGTTTTTTCCATGACTGTCTTTAGATGATTTCTTTTTCTTCCCACTCTCATTACTTGAGCGGCGGTTTCCATTTGCAGATGAATTCGAGACTTTTGAGACTGAAGTTCTAGCTTGACCTTGGCCATGTGCTTCCCCTTCGGAAGAATGTCGATCTTTTTTACCTTGATTACTTGGTTTCTCTGAATTCTTTTCAATGCCAACAGGGCTCTTTCGTGAATCTTTATGAATATTGTGGGATCCAGGAGCTGAAGTAGCCCCCGCAGCTGCTCCTGCACTCCCAGAATGTTTCCGGCCACTACTATGTCGATCACGGTCCCGATGCCTCTCCTTCCGCTTATATTTGGCATTTCTCTTCGCAAGCTCCGCTTCACACTCATCCAGCTCCCGCTCAAAAGTGATGATGAGATCTTCGTAGTGATCCCGATTCTCCAGAAAGTGCCAGTCATACTGAACGTCCTGAAGTTTCTTCTTTAAGTACTCTGCGTATTGAGGGAAATTCTGAGCTTCCGTTCGAAGGATGGCTCTTCGTTTATCAATGAAATTTCTCATGGACTCACGAACTGGTTCGGGCTTGTAGACGCCTTGAGGCTCAATGTCCAGGTCAAAGTACACCACAGTTCCATAGGTGAGTGAGTCCACTTTGAGACGAAAAAGTCTTTGGGCAATGTTCTCGGATAGGTAGAGTTGAGCAGGGACGTCGGGGAGGAGGCTGGGTCCTTTATTACTAGTGACGAGGTTGGACTCCAAGTGTCGAAGTATTTGGAAGGTGTCCGTCACGACCGTGTCGGTGATGCCGTCATTGAGAACGGGAACTTCTCCACGGGGATTCAATTTCAAGAATTCTTCGTGAAACTGATCACCGTTGTGAATGTCGAGGACTTGTGCGGTGAATGGGACTTGTTTTTCATGCATTGCCATGGCCACTACTTGGGAGTGGTAGCTGTGAGGGTACAAGTAGACGATGACCTCGTCAGATGCTGGGTCACGGTATTCTGCTTTGGAAAATTTCCCCCATGGCAAAAGATATTTTGGTGGATGAACGTTGCTTAGTCGACCTCCACCTAGTCCGTCCCACTCGTCAGCCGGCGGACCGCTACCACCACTACCGTTACCCCCATTTCCTGGACCGTTACACATTCCGGGTTTATTTCCACACACACCACCTGATGGATTGTTATCACAAGGTCCTCCGAGGGGTAAATCGCAAAATGTCATGGTATCTGAAGGCTTCCGAGAAGCGAGATCGAATAAGTAGGACAAGTTGGAAGCCATTTTGCCTGTGACTGTATAAGTTTCAAAGGATGCTATGCACTGCATCAAAAAATTAGAAAGATTTGTTATCTACAGTTTCTCAAAGCCTGGCGAAAGGTCAAATGTTATAAATCCAAGCCTACTCAATAGTTCATTATTTAATTTTTGAAAATGATTCACAATTTAATCAAAATTACCTTTTCTTGTGATTGCGTCGGATGGTTTGTTAGAACAGTTGTTCCCTTTCAATTCTACGATAAGAATAAGGGAAGTGGATGCCGAAGTAAAGAAATTTCAGTTGTGCCAGAAAAATTCAGAATTTTACTTTTCAATTTTTGATATTCTGATCACTGTGTCTTTCCCAATTCAATTGTGCAGTGTGCAGGTAATGGTGTTTTTAATTTCGTTTTAAAATTTGCAATAAATTACGGTTTTAATTACGGCCAAATTTAGAATTTAATTGAGACTCGATTAATTTAGACAAAATTGAAATGAAATTAACAATTTAAGCAGTCATCCCGTGCGGCCCGCAAGATGGCAGGTTCGATCATGTTAGCATGAGCCTAACAGCAAGACTGCATCAGCTGCAGTTTGACTTCGGCTGAACTGCTGAACTAATTTACGTGCTTCATTTAGTTGCCTAATTGTCTAATTAAATTAATCCATGCTTCTTACTTAAATGTTGCTTCATCAATTTTAATTTTAATAATGATTCAGGGATCATGATTTGCTTGGCTACGCTTAAAGCAAAGCATCCTTTTCTCTTTCCCTTCGCTTGCCTAGCCTCAAGCCTGGAAACGTTTAGGTGCGGCAGCGTCTTCATTTTGCTGATTAGTGATTACTGATTTATTATTAGTTTTAATTTATTCATTATTTTGTTTCAAAAAATAAATTAATAATATATATTATTGACTTTAATAATGAATTATTTTTAATTTATTCTAAAATTGCCGATTAAAAACAATAGAAACATTTTTTTTAAAAAAGTAGTAATTTAGAAAACAAAAATACGTAAAGAATGTTACTGGTTACTGGTACTACACCTCAAAACTGCATGATTTGATTGAAACAATAAGAAAGTACTAACTAGAGAAACTATCTGAATGCAGTGTGTTGCTTAGTATGCTGCTATGCGGGTGGGATTTTTTAATGCAGATGTTAATCATCATTTTGATATTAATAGTGTATCACGTTCACGGGCTTGATTTTTATAGGTTCCACGCCTACATGTATGCTCGCGTTAGTTTTAATACGCATTAAAATGTCACTGTAACCAACTAAGGGTGTGTGAATTACACGTTACTATCTTGTTTGAGTTGATAAAATGCTCGTTAATTAATTTATAGCCACCACCAGATGACTAACAATTTTGCGTGCAAAGCTCAAGCAGTAAGCATCGCGTAGAAATAATAATTCATTACTTTTATCACATTATGAAAGCATGAAAATGAAACTGACCTATGACATTTATTAGCAAATAACAATAAAATATATTAGCACTGCAATTTGGATGGGTAACAACTGGTATTTGTATTAGTAGCGTGTGGTAAGTTCAAATTCCACTCTGTTAGCTTCTGCATCTGTTTTGGATGATGGTAACTCGGTGTCCATGCATGACAAATAATTTGTCACAGTAGTGATGGAAGCGACTTTTAATCCTTGAGAGCATCCGAGGGAGTCATTTTCCGTTTCCTCAATGCCCCCCTTAGTTTTTGATTCGGGTATTTTCAAGCATCTGCAAGTTGCTGTAAACCCAGAAATGATAGTAATTTGAATTTAGTAGTATTTTTAAAAGGAACTGAGATCTAAATGCGTCAAAGAAGGAATATTAAAAGTTTCCAGGGACGAGTACTAACCTCTAAGGATTGGATATGTGTCAAGAAGTTGTTCCCAAATTTCCCTGCGACACACAAAAATCCAAAATAATCCAACAGCTTGAATGATATTGTACACGTCAAAGACGGCCAAGTACCACGTGAGCTCTTCATTCCAGGATGCCATCTCAAAAATCCACGTGAAACCCATGAGCATAAATAATTTGCTGAATTGAGACACACTGTTACACAAAAAAAAACAATCAAAGCCATAAGTAAATCATAATTTCTAGAGAAATTAATCCTTCATGCTCTACGACTGCTTTCCTACACGATCAAATACTAGTATTTGATAGTGAATAATAGAAAAACTTATTATTTAATTTCCCTTACTCATTTGCAATTGCAGAATCAACTTGAATGGTCTTCTTGTATTTACACAAAAATACCATCGTGGACCACGCAAAGAATAAATTGAGCCCAAAGAAAATGAAGGAGACGGAACTGGCGTAGTAAAGTAAGGCAGTTCTATCCAGACAGCAAATGTCATAGCCATACAAAGGGCGAACCACTCTGTCGTCAAATATGCTTCAAAAACAAAATGCAAAATAAGGTCAAACGTGAGGTCAGTATTCAAATTATAATTTGCTGGTATAATTTGAACTGAATTCCAACTTTTGTATTACACTTACTCAAATTGATGTTCAATGATTAAGGCGATCGTCACCACCAAAACTGGAGGACCAAATCCTGCACAACAGTACAGCCCAAGTTTATGCTTAAAACTAGTCGTTCTTTTGACTCCTGGTATACTTTGCGCACTGCGTAAATCGATCAAATAATAATAAGAGCAACAATATTTTAATTTTTAAAAAATAAAAGTTAAAGCACAGTAGACAGGAAAACAAGAAATTGAAGGATTTAAAAAATCCAGTAAATTGCTTACCAAGTAGCTGACCACAGATCAAAATTTAGAACTGCCATCCAAGAAAAAGTTGCCACGTAGAAAAAATGCCACAAAATCCCTGGAAAAAGAATATTTACTAGTACCTATGTTTTTCTGCCATAATGAACGAGAAAATTACAAAATACAAAATGCAAAATTACCATTTAAAATACAAGTGGTTCCTCCCATATGAAGACTCCAGCTGTAGCCTTGAAACAAACCCGCCCCATGAGTGACTGCTGAGAAAAAGAACCACAAGGACATTGAGCCACAAAATCCAAGGATGGTCCATCCATGAAGATTTTGTTTCCTCCAAAGGAGCCCGTACAAAAGTACAATTACAGCCAGAACGAAGGACGAGAAAGAAAAGAGTAGAAAGAAGAGCCAGGAGTAGATGATGTCGTTATCATCCTCCTATAATCCAAGTTTGAAAACGGATAATTAAAATCATCACAAAAGCAAAGCCAAAGCCAACTAAAAGAGATCTATTTATTTTATTTATTCTTTTACCGCAAATTCAAGCCTTGACTGATGACAAAACAGTACAATTTGATTCTGTGGAGATCTAATAAACTCGACTGGCCCATCCGTTTTATTCATTTGGTCAGAGTCAAGGAAGCCGTCAATGCAGAATTCTTCAATGTAATTTTCATCGTAAATCTTTGGACTGTCCCACATGTGATTTCCGGATGGCCTCGTCAACACTGTCCCATCCTCCAGAACCCGGATGCTTTAACAATTCAACAATGACCCTTCAATTCTGAGTACAAAAAACAAAGAAGAGAAAATAAATGAAGCAAAAATGCTTTACTTACTCTGATAAATAAGGCCCGGAAGCTCTCCGATTCGGCGTGAGCTTATCGTACACGACACAGTCCGGGTTATAAAATTCAGAGAAGTACGAAACGTCCATGTCATTCCAAACGCCGCCGGCATCGTTGTTCCCATTTTTGTAGTAAAAGGGCGCCCAGTCCTTCCCAAGAATCTCAACACAATTCGGAAGCTCATGGGAGGAACTCAAGCTAAACTTCACCACCGTCCCATACGGGCAACACTTTCTAATTTTAATTTGTGGAATACAAACTTCCAGCGTCACTTCTTCCTCAAAATAAGTGGCCACGCAATAGCTTTGATGATCCAGGAAATAGTCGTTCATTTTAAATTCGCCAAAGGGTGTAAAGTAATCCGCATAACCGCCGTACTGCCAGTCAATGTCGTAGGATTCATTTCTAAAAATCTCAGACTTTTGCACTTTATACACACGGAAATTAGCTTCACTGCATTCAACCGGTTTCGTACGGATTTTGAACTTGAAGGGGTCACCATTGTTAAATCCATTTTCCTTCAGCTGCCTCGTTTTGGTGTCGGATTCGGGTCCTTTGAGCCATTCTGGGAGTGTCCAGTAATCTTCGATGAAAACATCTTCCGTACATTTATTTATTGTCACTTTGGACTTTGAGTCACTGTCTGCATCTATGGCGTTGGTTGTGTGGGCATTCGGACGGGGATGGGGACGACTTTTTATGGATTCGCCGCTATTTTCATTATCATTGTCGGTCTTGTCCAAGGATTGCGTCTCTAATTGGGATCGATGGCCATGTCCAAGAATGTCAATCATAGGCTTCGTAGGCGTTGAACTATTGGAAACTTCATAGAAATCACGACCGATTTGACCTTTTGAAGGGAGCGCAATAATTCCAGTACTGTTCCAAAAAATGGTAACAATTATTATAGGTACAACAAAACACCAGACACTTTGCAATGTGAAATACATTGCAAAATTGCTATAAAATATTCTTTTTTGGTTTTGGTATTTACTTCAAACACAAAAAAAAATTAAAAATTATACTCAAATTAGAATCTTTGTCTCCGGCATTTCAAAAATCTGAACCAGAATTTGAAATTGTACAGAAAACAAACGATGGAAGGCCATCATTGTCTGTCTACTGTGCCTCTCACTAGTCAGTCACACAAAAGAAGCTACTACTACTAGTCACCAGTAGACTAGAACTTGGAATCAAAACCTTAGAATTCTACGCAATAGGGATTGCATAGTTATTATTATCGTTATGTCCAAATTTTTACAACGTTTTCCATTTCATTCAGTAGTAATACAGCAGACTGTGCAGCAGTGAATACGTAAATACATAATTTAAGGTTGGCTGCGTATAAATTACACACTGGCATAGGTGCGTGAATTATTTATGATTTTTTCCTACATAAAAATGTATGCATACACATTTTATTTACAAGAATGCATGAATTCCTGGTCCTGCGTTGCTGCTGCTTCATAAATAATCAGATTTTGACTTAAATCATAAAACTTATATTAGCTTTTATTTTTCTGTCAACAAGTCATAATAGGGTGTAATGAGTTTCCTTGATGTGAGCCTGGAAATAATTTAAATGTTAATAATTGTTATCGCTCATCTTTTTCTCAGTAGACACTGGCCAACACTGCCGGTAGATACTGTATTATGCCTAGTAGAGCACAGTACGGACTTGAGGAAATAATTTTTATTTTATTTACTAAGCGATGGAGAGCTGATTGGGAGTGTGAGCTTAAGGTTGAATCTGTGAGATTGTTTGTGTGATTACAAAACTAATTCAAGTTCAAAAGTTCTCACACCACTGCAGTAGCTTCACTCTTTCAATACAACCACCAAAATTATGCACATAATTGTAGAATAATAATAACAACCTTTATCTTGCTAATTGCCACACTCCTTTAACATGTAATGTATTATGGCTTCGCATACGGATAAACATTGCATTCCAGACATGTCCGTAGGTTTATTATTTACAATTTTGCGTCGTATTATGTTGAGTTCCAATTTCTGGTAGTGGTAGGAGAGTAGGAAGGGGTCATGTATTTTTACGATAAATGTTATACCCATGGTATGACGCATTCACAATTAATAAGCTATAATAATTAACATGTAATGTGTATAATTACACATCATTATGATATAGTAGAGTACGCTCTTATCAGTATTTTATTAGTTCAAGTTCAAGCAGTTTCAGTTTTTAATTCTATTTTACAAGATTCTCTATTTCCTTGGTAGATTACATACTCAAAATTTCCGTCTATTTAAGAGTGATACTTCTAGAAATTCGAGAATTCGTCTATTTAGTGAACAAATAATGAGCTATTTAATGTTTACCAATAATAAGGAATAACATTTGTAGAAAAAGTACAACAGGCAAGGAACAAAATGTAAAATTACAGTAGAAAATGGTTGCCCCAGATCTTGAAAACCACTTTTTATCCTTCCAAGGCCCTCCACAGGAACTAATTCCCCAATAGAGAAGTGGCTCTGTCATCATCTTCTCTTCCTTGATTTCTCCAGTGGGCAAGTCAAAGTTGCAGTCAGGGTCATCCAAATTGTCACAGTACAAGCCAGGAATGGCCTCCTGACAAGTGTCTGAATGGCCACATTTGGAGAGCTTGTCAAAAGTGGCGATTTCCGACTTGAAAATAATGTTACAAACACTCCCTTTCGTGGCAACACAATAATTTGGCAATTTCTTAATCGGATTTTCTACTGACTTGTACTGGAAATGTGCTGTGTAATTTAAGCAGCCGCAGAGGCCAGTTTGACTATTCTCTTCACCGAGGCAAGCCTGAAAAAAATTGAAAACGAACTGCCGTAAAAGTATTTCGACGGTAGGATTAACGTAGAATCTTTGAAGGGAAATGGAATTCTTACCATATTATTTGACTGACTACTACAAGTGAATCGTTGTGCCCCGGGCGGCCTCTGAAAGTAAAACATTTCAAAGGCAGCCGTATAATTTATAATGGTATTCACATAATCCCGACGACTCTTTGCCGCATTAATCCCGTCAAAGAAGGGCTTATGAACTTTGTCGAACATTTCATTGTACAAGTGGAGGTCACACATGTCACCCACTGCACTTTCCTTCAGTAGACAGGGGCCGAAGGGCTGCTTCTCGAATACCATGGGCTCCTCTAGAACACACATACAGCAATGAGAGGTCTTGCAGGTGACACAGTCCATATAATTTTCAAAGAGGAATTGCTCGGCCTCATTGAAACCGACGCCATAGCAGGATTTATTGGCCAAAGTTGGGTTTTGCCCGATGAAGTCGTTGAGAAGTAGTTTGGATTCCCAGAGGCTATCCGCTGTCCCTGCGTCGTAGATTGCACTCACGTGTTTCTCGTGGAGGTCGGGGTCACATTCCCCTTTGTAATGGGCAGTGGTTCCAATTAAATTTTCCAGCATTTTCAAATTTTGGTAGCCGTCCGGGATGGATAGCATGACGCCGCCGCCATCTTGGGAGGCTTCTCCGTCCCCCGCACCTTCGGACGAATCTGCTTCTAATTTGTTTTGGCTACCTTCCTGAGGTGAGTCCGCCATGCTTGACTTTATTGCATTAAGTGCGATGGTGACACTGGCCGTGACCATAAACAAACGCATGACCGAGCACTTAAATGCACACATGGTTACTTGGTGAGATTCACTTGGAATCAAAATCAAAACGGCTTGAAAAAGGAAAATTAAACAAAATCACATTTCCAAAACAAATTGTCAAAATACGTTGTTTCGCAACACTTTCCATGTCAAGTCCATACTTGTATTAAGGAAAATTATCAGTCAGCATTCTAAGAATACAGCATATACAAAAAGACAAATGGCAGTTGACACTCAACTATCAACTTCCTTCCACAATATTTTTTTTCTTTTTTAAAGGCTACCAATAAATCGAACCAACCTGTAAGCTCGTGAGTTTAATATGCGTAATAAATGTTAAACAGGTTGTTGTTTACTGGCAATCGCGCACTTTTTATCTGTTATACTGTTAGTTATAATTCACAACATGACCAACGGTAACGGTACCTATCGTTAGACATAATATTTTTTCACAAAAAGAACAAGTCCTTAACTGCTTGAACAGACCTATGCTTCCCTTTCAGCCACTAGGTGACGTATAACACAGTGCGAAGTGCTTGACTTTGCCTTGTTTAAAAAAAGATCAAAATGCAATACAGATGCATTAGTTAGCCGAGCGTCATTCTTAAAAATTTCATTCTTAAAAAATCGGGATTTTGCTGGATTTTACTGACTATTATCATTCAGCAGTCACCATAGTTGTTCATTGCTCTAGTTTTTTTTGTAGTTTTTAAATTTTCCTTTCTGAATAAAAAATAAATTATTGACTGAAAATTAATGATAAACCATGATAATAATAGTGCTTCTTTTTTGGGGAACGAGAGCGGAAACCTGAATTTTACGACGTTTAAAAAAATAAATCATCCCGAACCCAAATACAATTTGTTGTTAACCTAATACCTAACCTACCTTTGAGTTTGTTTTCGTGAAACTGTTCAAGGAAACACTGAATCAAAGTTTTCGAAAGTCAAGTCTGGCCAGATCAGAAACTACTCTACTCTGTCACTTCACTGTCAAAAAAAAACTCAAAACTGTCCGCAGAAGTAGAAGATTACTTTTTCTCTTTTGTCATTTAGCCAATCATTTAGGTACAATTTTTTTTATTGTTTAATGACTGACTAGCATGTAAAGTAAAATGGAAAACCAAATGCTGACGGAGGAGATTTAGTGACATTCTGTCCTAAACGTCCGTCATTACCGGAGTTTGGCCACAGCCACAGGACATACACGTGATAGTGCAGCACACTAATAATACTTGCGTTGTTGGAAAGAAGATATTTTTCAATGGATGGATTCCATATTAGATCAGGTACAGTTGATAGTTTCCTTCAAGTTTTTAGTTTAATTTAATTACCTCTTCGTGCTTCTGCTTCGTAATAAATTATTACTGTTATTATGCATTGTATTCGTAATACAGGAGAGTAGTTTATAGTTTGTAGTTGGTCGTCGGGTGTCTAGGTAATAAATACTTTTTGATGGCTTCACGTACAACGCAACGTACATATGACATAGGTCGTAGGTACATCAGGTAATACAATGATTTATTTGTTGTTTGTACAACGTTTAGGTACACGGGAAAATGTTTTCCTTCTGCGACATGTCCACCAAGAAGATTGTTCGAATGGTTAATCATTCTTGTGGTTTAGACATTGACGTTTACACTGGACTCTCCGTTGTTCTCGATGACCAGTTGTTGGAGAGTTTAAAATTTGCTCAAAGTGTTCGAATTACTGCATTATACGTTCAACAACTAACTAGTGACCTTGCCTGTCCTCCTCAAGGGGAAGTTTCCATGAAGGATATTACGTGGCTGTATTCGTCTGAAGAATTTGATCCCGTTCACTCTGTCTCACTAATCGGACCTGTCCATTGGATGTGGTAATCAATAGCAATTAATTAGAGCAACTTATTGTACTTTATATTATCATTAGTAGTTTCAACTTTTGAACTCGAGTCTTTATTAACTCAAAGACTACGATAAACGATAGGGTTTAATACACTGTCGATTTCGATTCACTTGATGTTGGAAGAAATAGAATAAAAGATGATTTATTTACTTTATTTGAAATTGCAGGATAGAAAGCTCTCTTCAAAAATTTTCAAATCTTAGAACTCTTTGCGTCAGCGGCGAAGCATTGAGCAACCCTATCTTCCCCTATACTAAAAAGGAACCATTAGTATTTAGCAATCTTCGGTCCTTGGAAATCTGCACAACAGGGGCTACGCATAATATATTGCATCCAACCCAGCGTCGCTACATATTCTCGGACTCAACTGATACTGACCAGGATTCTGATTATGATTTAATCGATGATAACTACCCAGACAGCAAAAAGTATCGTAATCGTATTCTGGACCGAAATAAAAATCGTAATGGATCTCTGCCAGATCTAGACACGTTGGAGCAGGGCCTGCTGGGCCTCCAATCCAATGGCAATGGCAACTATGGAAACTATGCCGATGAGAGCAACTTTAGCTTGACTACTCCCGTCGCTGATAACGTTCATCAATTATTATCCATAATTCATGCCCCCCGGCTTATTCACCTTCGACTCACCTATAATGATAACTTATACAATATTGGTGAATTAAACTGGCGGGATAAGCCAATACGGAAGTTCCTGCAGAGACATGCCAGCACCCTTCGAGAATTGGTTTTAGACGGGATACAGAATGACATGGAAAATCAATCACTGGCCAAAAGTCAATTGTATCCATTACCAGACAATCTTCGATATTTATTTGTCAGTATTGTTGACCCAGATAAACAGGATGTGGAAAGTAGTGACAATACTTACAGTAGAAATAACGCTAGCTGGGTCCTCCCATTTTTAAAAAGTTTGTTAACCTTTAGAATAGATGAATTAACTAGTTTATGGAGAGAATTACTAGGGAAGCAACATTCTTTGGAATGCTTACATTGTACGATCCATGCTCCTTGGAGCTGGACGGTTTTGTCAAAGTGCATCAAACAGAGTTACTCCTATCTTCAAGTGATTAACATTGGCTGTCGGTGGTCACCTTCGGATGGGCCCTTCAACATGGAAGTTATTAGTGCCTGCTTGTTTTTAAAGAAATTTACGTTCACATCGCTAGCATCGACTAAAGCAGACATTACGAGGAAGCGTTTGTACTCAAACTATCGTCAACGGCGACGTGTTATACTTAAAGCTGACGATAATTTGGAATCGGAGAAGCGCTGTCACATCATTAATTTTTCCTCCCTTATCTCCTGTGTGATGTTGGAATCCATTTTTATAACGTGTGCCCTGTGCGAAACGAGTGACTTGGATGTTCTTCCTAGTTTGCCCAGTTTAACTTGCCTAGTTCTTATGTACGTCGGGAAGGTGAAGGACTCCGGGGTGACGTTGGGTCTTCTCGAAGAACTCCTTCATTGCAGATCTCTCAATTTACTCATTGTGGTAGAGTTCCGCCGACAGAAGCACTCAATCCATGCTTATCGATTAAAGAAGATTCTACAAAGTGAGATCAACACGAAAGACTGTCCCATTATTTCATTCTTAGTTCCCTACAGTACTTTTGGGAAGTTTGTGTACGTGGGGGACATAAGGGAGCTGAAAGAAATAGATGAGTTGTATGATTTATAATGAACAAACACACTTTATTTAATAAAAACATTTTGGTTTGTACTAGTTCTATCATACAATTATTGTATGTGATTTTGTTTCGTATTTGGGATGTTTTGTTTGCTGGTTCTTTGGTCTGCTGTTGTTGGAGGGAATGCATTCTTAAAACTTTCAAAACTCATATTTGGTTAAATATAATTTGTGCTTTGAACAAGAAGCTACGCACTTGAAATTGTTATACTAACTACTAAAACTACTTCTGAATTTAATTTTATCGTATAACAGTAATTGTTTGAATGACATCCTTGATGTGGGCTTGACAAATTGGACAGTTTCGATTTTCATTGCTTCGGTAATGTTCATTGCCGCATTCAAAGCACAAACACATATGACCACACGAGTAGAAAACACAGTCAATCTGACGAAGATGGCAGTGAATACACTGTGGAGACATTGTTCCAGATTGCTGTCCATTTTCATGGTTCTGTGTGGCGAGTTTATTTGTAATATCTGTATTGATGAAGCTGCTGCGGTGGCTGTTGAAATTAGGCGTGGTCGAATGTAGCGTTCGTCGTGGTTGTGGTAAAGGAGGTGCTAGTTGGGCAGTGCCATCTTTATTGCTCACTTTCGGAATGTCATACGAGTTTAGTGTTGCAACCCCAACCTAGTAATAAATTCAAACAACAAATTAATGCAATAATAATTAATTATTTTGAAAATTAACATTTCAATGACAATTTAATTTATTTACCTGATTTATCAACCAGTGTTGCCTTGTATTTTTTGGGTCTTCAATTTCACAAGTCACGCTTTTGCCAAATCTATGAACATAATATACACATAACACATGCCACTTTGTGAAACAAATTTTTATCAAGTGTTAAAGGAAGTAGAAATAATGAGGAACAATAACATGGTTTTTAAATTATACAAAAATAAATAATCTTTTACCCGTGGCTCGTCAGGCATTTATTGCTGGCAACGTTGACGATCCTCACGATTCCCATTTTTGCATAGTTAACTTTCTGCACGAACCAATGATGATTCAAACTTAATCCAATTTTTCGTATCTGCATGTAATAACGATAAGTGAAGTTGGAATTAACTTCGTGGTCTTTATTTATTAAAGAAAACGTTAAAGCTAAATATGCGATTACTGTGTTTTACACTATGAATGATCTGTCCCGTTTTCAAATTTGCATCCAAGCATTTTCGTTTCAGTGCTTTTGGGTCTGAATTTTCTGGATCTTGAATTAGTGATGAAAGTCTCCAGCCAACTACTACAGGTTTAAGTGGATTAATAACGGAAGTATCATTATTATTGGGCAAATTCATAAACAATTTTTAGTTTTAAGGAATTTAACTCACCAGCTTTTGTGGCAAGCCATATCTGGTTGTCGCCCCCGTGGGTTGTCCAAGTAACAATATCGGCAGTATCAGCTGTGCTAGAGCGCCCAAGGTCTAGAATCTATTACGTAGGTACATAATTGTATATACAAGAAAACACAACGTAATTAATAAACAAAATTTTGTGACTGGGGGTTTCTAATAGCTAGTGTAACGTGATTACGTTATTTTGACAATCAAATTTAATTTCAAAGATTTCGAGACGAAAATTATCAATAAACATTCATGGTATATCGCTGGGTATTTATAATTAATGGGATTTCACTCACCTGCCCATCCCCAACGCATGATATCGTGTACAATTTCCCGTCCCTAAAAGCCATGTTTTCAACGGGCTGTAATAGTTTTCTCAATTTATAACAACTTATTCTGTGTTGCAATGGCTTCTTAAATGACAAAAAAGTTAGAACATAGGGGAGACAATCGAAAAACAAAATTGAGTTCTAATGAAATTTTGAATGCAATTGCAACTTTGAAGCAGTACCGTGCAGCAGATATTAGACGTCAAAGCCGGCAAAATCTCGAAGGGAGTTAAATATTTGCTGAATTGTATTTTGAATTATGCATTTGTGCAAAGGATGAAGGCCGTTTAACAACTCTATGTTAAGTTTAATGAGACAAGGGATTAAAACTTCAGGGTCGCCAAAGGAACATGCATTTTTAATTGATACGCAAGCCAAATCGTTGAACAAGTATAGCATATACACCAAGTACCTACTGGTTTGCAGCTAGGAACATTAGGAAGGTTATATTAGAACTTACATAAATCGAAACGATAAGATATAAAATGACAAAAGTCTGGTTGATAAAGTTTCATACTTTTGCCCATATTATACTTGTATTCTATGTACTGTGGAAACTCCGTAACGCAACAACCTTATCATAACGACACCCGGCGTGGTTATTAAAGTGGTCCCGGAAAATCGTGCATAGGTACTTTATTAAGGTAACCGAAAAGCCTAAAAACCATAAACAGTACTTTTATACTGTATGGTTTCAAAACAATTATACGCTTTTGACAGCATGTAAAATAATTTTCAAAAACAGAAAAACATCAGGAAGCAAAATATACCATAATTTAAGCAAACAATTTCAGAAAAGACTGCTGATGCTGCTGACTAATCATGCCGGTTGTAATACAATTTGATAATTATTTTAGGTTCAAAAAAGGAAACACTAGATCAGAACGACGCTTAAATAGGGTAGAACGTCAGTTGTATATAGTAATGTAATATGGGGCAAAACAATTGGCACAGTCCCAGTTGTTATCCCGTCATTTAGCCAACTATTTGTAAATCATAAATAGTAACTAATTATTGAAAGTAGACCTCAATACCTTTCCAACAGTGTTTACAAAAGTAAGCGTAAAGACAATTTAAATTGCTACTATAATGAAGTGGTGCAAAAAGTCCTGTGCGGGTAAAAAGTCCTTCGGGAGGCATAAAGTCCGGTGGAGGCAAATAGGCCATTACTGGGAGGCAAAATGCCCGCGAGAGGCAAAAAGTCCACATATGGGAGGAAAAAAGTCTCTAATTGCGGTCTGGAACTTTTTGCCTCCACCGGACTTTTTGCCGCCTCCGGGGCTATATGTACTTAATAATGTGATACCCTGGCTTACAAGTAACTTTTTTACAATGTGATTTAATTAGTAAATAAACCACGAGTCCGCATATCGGATCGGGTGAGTTCCAACATGATTTCGGTTTAGGAAAGGAAAGTGAGGACCATTGTTTTGGATAAGGATGCCATTTCGAGATCCACAATGCCTTGAGAAGAGAATTCGTGGAAGGAAATCCCCCGAATCTTTGTGACGCGGTTATTCATGTTGGGTGTACCTGGGCTGCAAGGGCATTTGAAATCAGGGACAGCAGTTGGCATTCAAAGAAAAATTTGGAAGTCATATTGGTTATCATCCCTTTTACAAAATATTGCTTGCACATGTAGTGCCTAATATTCCACCAGTAACTAACGATAGTATGACTAACATGACCCCCAAATTCATTCACAACAACATCTTTGTTCGGTATTATTGGATCACTGATCCTTGGAAATGTAATATGTAGCTGTTAGAAAAAAAGACTGGAAATAGCTTGAAGCCAATTTCCGTATCATCCAAAGTAAAAATGGCCCCTGTTCGATCCGCACTGCAGTTCGTACGAACATCCTGAACAATATTTAGTTCGATTTCAAGCTTATTTTTTATTAGTAGGTAGATTGAATTATCTTCCTACCATCATCGTGTGGACTATGAAAGCACCCTTCACTTTGATTATTTTTCATAATAAATGAGAACTTTTGTTGTGACCCTGGGAATTAGTTGGCCTTTAATTCTCATTAAGAAGCTCTTGCAGTGCTTTCCGGACTCCATTACAACCGTAAAAAAAGGCGTAAAACGTAGCTGTTCCAATTCAGTTCCCAGTCCGAAAAGTAATCAGGCATTTAAGGTATTTTACATAACGAACGAATATCACAAATGTGATATTAAACATTATTTTAGCATCTGAATGCTTATCTTGTACACAATTTCAGGCAGCTTCTAGTGCACATACACAACGTTTTGTGGCAATTAGTTACAGTTTTCAAAAATCTGAAAAAATCATGAAACAGCCTCGAAAAACGAGGTACAAAATTTCTGGAAATTTTCCGGATTTCCGAAAGAAGGTGATGTAAAACCTGAAAGTGCACAAGGCAAGGGGGCTCCTTTCCAGTGCAGTGCACTCAACGTCTCCCAAGATTCATTAGCTTAGCGAATTTTTAAGAAGAACATAATAAAAGGCAAGGCTACACTTTTGCAAATAACTTTAAGCTGACCCGGTACGACCTGGTGCCTTTTATACTCGGCTGGATTTTTCGACCTTACTATCCAGGACCCTTTTATCAAGCGCAATTACTTTTGGTGCCCTTTTATCCTACAATCTATAAAAAAATGAAGTAAAAAATAAAACACTGCATTCAGTTGATACTTTTATTTTATTAACAATATGTAACATACCTTCATACTTATACATATACTCGAGGTACAGTACAATTCAACACAACTGGCGCACCGTCATACAGCCGTATTTTCCAAATACTTTTAACCAGTACGTAATAATTACAGTTAAGTAGTTAATGTATTTATTTACATACATAGATTTTTTTCAAATAAAGATGTAGGAAATAGTACATAACCTACACTTTGATTTAAGAAAACCATGAATTCCCAAATTATAATTGTAGACACATAGCATGTAGTTAAGGTGTTTAGACAATTAGCGGTTGAATGAGAAACGCACATAATATGTACCTACCTATAATACGAACGTGCTTATAGTAAGTAGTAAATACTAATCAACAAGAACAACATGTCACAATCTTGTTATTTTTGTATTTAATACAGTCGACGAGTTGTACAGGAAATAATAACGTGTAACGATATTTAACTACAGCCATATCTGGAGTTTCTAATTTTCTAATTTCCATTACAATATCGGTTCGAGTGTTCTCCCTTTTTGTCGAATAAAATAGCACCGAAAGGAACCACTAAATAACAGTGAACAGTAAACAGTCTCGTACAGTCACATACATACTTACACTCTTTGTTAGTATTTAAAAGGAACAATGGGTAATGTGTAGAGAGTTATTACACTGCGTAGCTGTAATTAATTTATTATCTACACTAAAACCTCTCTATAGCCGCACCCCCTATAACAGCATTACTGCCTCTCTATCGTCGCCAAATTTACAGTCCTATGCTACACATTGTACACTTCTTCTGTATAGTGGTTTTCTCACAATAGTGGCACAAATTACCAGGTCCCTTGACGAACCGCTATAGAGAGGTTTTACTGTATAAACCTATGTATTAATTACTATCCAAAACCAAAGCCTAATTTCACATAAATACCGTCACCGGGTAAACAGAATAATAATCCTACACAAGCTAGTTTAGCTAGTATTATATTAACATTGCATATTTAGTAGTCCATTGTCCATTCATTCTAATGTAGTTACCTATTATGTAGTTACAAGTCTATCGTATCATAATAAATTGCAGTCCTAATAATATGTATACACTACTGTATTAATTAATATACCTACATAGTTGTATTGGCCACTAACAGTAAAATTAGTTTGTCTTAAGTTTTTGTTGTATTAAAGTAAACTACATACATATTACTATTATCGTAGTCAAAGTGATGATAGAAGAAAATATTTAGCATGTACTTAACTTTTGCGAATTTTCGAACTTTATTTTTATCGATACAAGTTAATCCCTAAATCATGAACTAATATCTACCAAATTATTTGTACGATAACAACACGAGATATTAGTTCTTACTTTTACTTAAACACTGACATTTTGTTTCGAAGAATTCTGAAATGCTGTTGCTAATTGCTTATAATGAGTTACATAACGTTACATTGAAAGGGGTTGTCGTTTCGAGTTTAAGGCAAGTAATATATATTTGTAGTGGGTGTATAGGTAGACATAGAGCAACTGTGCTGTCACAATTTTAATTCAGTTTTCTAGTACACATTTAATTACGAGCAGTGCATTCATATTTCAGTGCAATAATTTCAAAATATTATTATACGTGTGTAATTGTAATTATTTTTCTACCTGCCAAAATGGTATCTTATTTAAATGTACTGAAAAACCTTCACGTGTCGTATTTTCAAAAATTCACATACCCTATCGAGAGCGCTTCGGCCTTATCAAGTTTTAAATCATTCTTGCCTACAATCAAAATCGTTGAAATATGGCACTTAGCGTTACAATTAATTAGCACATACATTTTAAAACCCCTTAAACACAAAAATTAAATTTACGTTCCTAACTATTAGTACAACCGAGAAGTACAACATTTTGAACGTGATGTCATAAATTATTTCTTTAGTTTTATTTTGTTAAAGCATCTACAGTAAAACCTCGCTATAAGCACTATACCTTATAAGAACGCCTCGTTATAATCACATTATTTGAATGTCCCGGCA
>JAQFZC010001546.1:0-29152 GCA_034695205.1 Dicyrtoma fusca | reverse complement strand
CTCGCGCTCCCCTTAAGACAATTTACATAATGGGTATTTAAGTTCTTAGTTCTTACGTTCTACCTTACACACACATAAATGCAATTACGTTGGATTTCTTACGCTAAAATAAAAATCTATTCCTAAGAACTAAGAGAAAAGATCGATCCGTATTTAACGCGATCCAGTTTCCCTAGCTTTGTTATTAAATTACGATTACCAGCGAAGCTTGAGTTAAAGTTAACTGTGACAAGTCTTATTCCGGCAGCTAACTTACTAAACATTGTGGAATACAGTATTGGAAGTGCCAGTCAATATATTACACGTCCTGGATAATGTCACTAATTGATGATTGCAACGTTAGATTAAATGTGTGAATGATTATTAGCGGAATTCAGGTATTTAACTTGAAGATAGAGCTTACATTTCCCTCATGTTAACAGCAAGGAACATCCGTCCGTTTAGTAGAGTATCAAATTCAGAAACGATGAGCAAAGTATGGAAACCACCACCATCAAGAATTCCAGAGTTTCGTAGCTGACTTTAATAACAGTAATAAGAAACTTGTTCAAATAACAAATTTATTAAATTAAACTTGATTTAATGAAACTCGTTCCGTCAGTTATTTTACCATGAGATTTTATCTCCATTGAGCCAGTGCTGTACAACTGTATAATATATCTACCTACATCACTCATAACATATCAACAGCTTCGGTTAATCCATCATATAGTGGCACGGCCCATGCAGCTTAGAAGGCTGCTTCCTGCGTAATAAATGCACTGATCTGAATGGTAGGTTCAAGTAAATTGCAAAGTATAGGTACCGTAAAGACCCCAATAGTAAGATGCCCCGGGCACAATAAGAGACCCGGGCACAAATAGGGACCCGTCCCATTACATTACATAGGGAGGGCACTAAAGTTCGCGCTAAGACACCGGGCACAATTAGAGACCGGGCACTATTAGAGACCGGGGCACAATTGGGGTCTTTACGGTATACTAGAAATTTCTGAAGAATCAAAGTCCGATATTTCTATTCCTAAAGTTAGAAAGTTTTCAAGCCATTTTTGTGTAGTAACTAGTAGCAGTGAAAAATTCTTTTCCTTCAGTTCTCCAAAGTCTGAAGATAGTAGTTTGGTATGATTTGCAACAATACCAATGATTATGATTATAAATAAATTTCGAGTTTGAATTTGTGTTTTGATTTCAAAGCTATGTAAAGTGTGTAGTATTATTATCCTACTTGTACACATTAGATCTAGTCATTACACTCAAGTGTTGTCTGTTTAATGAGATCCTGAGCTGATATGGATAACTAGCCCGCGGACACCGTACCAATGAATTTTTGTAGGCATGTAGACTTAAATAGGTTGGTACTCGATCCTTACTGTACACAGCGCAGTAATGACACGCTAAACCGTTGTGTTTTCTTGATACTGTAATAGGTATGTAGGTATGTAGTTTGCCCGGAGTTTTTTTTTAAAACAAGGTAAAAGTAACGTGAGTGTGTGTATGCAAAGCAGTAAAAAGAGTGCAGTGTTGATTCTGAAAGTTGTGAGACTGAAAGACGACAAGGTGGGATGAGTCGCAGATACGGAAAGCTGACAAGACTTTTGCTCTCCCTTCTTCCCCAGATCCGAACGTGGCATGAGAAAATGATAGAAAAAATCCTCCCCATTTGTATGTGCGATGAAGACTCGAGCCAACAAAGGGAGAGAGGAAGAAGGACCGGTGAGTAGAAAAGGAAGATCTGTATTTTGTCCAATGCCGTGTGTGTGTACCTGTGAATAGAATTCAATTCGAATTCGACCAACTAACTGACTTTATATATAAGAGTCGTCGGAGCCGTTGGAAGAAAAAAAAGGCAGGTGGAATACCGATGAAGCTGGCCCTTTGGGTCATAATTCATGGGGTGAGGAGAGACACGTAGGTTCCATTACAAGGAGATGTACAGCCGATAGGATCTCCGTATCCGCTGGTGGCCAGTCCTCACCTCCATTAACTCTTCAAGCCAAGATGATATAACACACCAGACACCAGCTAGCAGCTCCGTTCCTTTGACCAGGGAATATGTACGAGAGTAGTGTGCCCACTTACCTTTGCTTTGTAGAGAGATACTTTCGACCATTATAGTACAACAGAATGGTCCCCAGTGTATATATATACCTATACTATGTACCACCTAGGTAACTACAGACTACAGCGTTCTCACCATGACACTGTGACACCTCATCCAACAACACACCAGTCACAGCAACCATCCTGGCCCATGCTGTAAATACAAAACATGGAAAGCTGCTTCCATCCCTGGCTCATTATTCCTTTTCAACTGGGATCAATTAAGTTTTAATTGCTCCTTTTGGATCTCTGATTACTTCCCTATTCAAATTTGTTCAATGAATCAATAGCCAATTAGCCGCCAAAGGACCCAATGAATTTATCCCTCGTCAATTTCTGATTGTGAACTCCCGTTCAAGCGTTTTCAGATGGAAATCGAGCCACAGGTGCCGCTTTATTTACCATTGCCTTATATAAGCATCCATAAGGCACTTGTATACCTAGGTACACGTATTATTATTACCTATCAGTATTACAGATACAGATGCATCGATCACGCTGATTCTTACGTTCGTATTTTGATACTCTATAATTATAGGTGCATAGTGCATTAGCAACTAGATCGTAGTATCTGTAGTAGTAAATGTACGGGTTTTCCTAATTTAATTATACGCGTGTATATTTTACTGCATTTTTCGTACTTAGTTGAGCTTTTACAAGTCAGTTTTTACATGTTCTACATTTTGCTGTCTATAATTTAATTAATTATTATTATATTTTTAACATGCACCAAACTATGGGAATGTGAAAGTCATGAGAACAAATACTAGTTGAGCAGAGGCTTTTTCTAATGGAAGAATGGAGGTTTCTATACATACCTACATACATCGATGAGGATAGTCACATGTTTCGAACATTTTAGAATTTTCTTACGAAGTGCCAGTACCTCATGAAGCTAGATGTTTAGGTATATGTATGTAAAACACAGTCGCTTCTTACTTTGTAAAAAATTTAAATGCCATTTACTATTTTTAAAATATCGTTTCAGTACCGTCTCGGGTACATGTACCAGTGCAGCAATTCATTGGAAAAGGTGTGCACGAAATCCCTTAGTGTCTCATGTATCTTGAAATGTGATTTATAATATTATATATTACCATAATGACTATAATTATGTACACATAATAGTAATACCAGTTACCGATAATACCAACAAACTCATTAGCATTTGATGCTACGTTTTACGAGTGTCAAAGTAAGGCTATTATGTGACTACAAGCGCTCAGTTATTTAGTAGATAGTAATAATACGAGTGTGCCTTATTCGTGGCGTGTATATTGTGGAGTCAGAGAGTCTCGTAGATGAAGTTTTTGAACCTTCATTATATTCTCAAATGTTACCGTTGCGTTGCTCGTTCGTTTATTTTAGTTTATAGTTGTGTATACACAAGAAGGATAAATAAAATATTATTAATGCTATTTTTATTGTGAAATGAATTGAAAGAACTTTACATTATGTATTTTGCTTGAAAGAAGCATTCATTTTTTTTTAAAGAATGCTATTATAAATATCCGGGGTCATTATGAATAAACAGAACATAAGATGTTTTCAAGTCAAGTTTTACAACATTTTGTTCAATGGACTAATCATTTCCTGTTCACTGCGCTGGGTATCAAGGTAAAGTCTCCTCGGACAGATTCATCCAAAGAAGTTCGCCTAAAGATACAGAAATCAAATCTCCCTTTACAAACAGTTAGTCAGTACAGGCTACGACGCAATAAAGAATTATTTTGATGATTGTACTTGTAACATGGAATCGTTATGTTTTTCAAATTTCAAGTTAATATGCAACTTTCTACTTTAGTTTTCTATTCGAGCTTAAACATAGCGGCAAAGTTAGTCAATAATGTTCAAAGACGCATACTGAAAGTATAAGTATACTTTTCGGTACTTTACGGATGATGTACATATATTGCTATATGCTTTACCAATACCTTGTTCGACGGAATTCTTTGCAGGGGGATTTTATTTTGAGTTCACTACTCGGTCATATCTATAAGCTGGAGGCAAATGTACCAGTATACAGTATTCCAGGATGCCCAACCGTTGCCTCTATCAAAGGGCTACGTACTCGTTCAATTACTACGGGCTTTTCCATTTGGATTTTCATGGTTACAAAAAATGCATTTTTGAATTGTTAAATCTTTCTAAATGGGATTCAAAGCCGTGTTCCGTCAAATGCATTTAAAAAATAGGGAAAGACAAGCAAAAATTGCAATACTGGTACCAAGACAGTCCAATCCAAAACTGAAAATTCAAATTATGCTTAAATTAAACACATGGGTCTTTTCCCACTCTCTGGAACCATAGTGACATTGGTTGCCTTTTACCAGAGGTTAAACACTTGTCGCAATAGCTGCGTTATGACTCGTAAACCCTGCGACTGACTGCAAATGCTGCGGTATGGCATTGACAATGAAAAGTATGTAGGTAATTTAATTCAAGTTTTTCGTTCCATTGCATTGGGAGATGCATTGGGATTTACCAAGGTAGCTAATGTGAAACGATCCCTGGGTTGGATAGCTATGATGATCAATATTGAATTATTAGATTAGATCGGAGTCCCAAGACAAGACTGTCCATATTAATTCCAAATTTCCTTCTTGCCAAGCCATGCCCTGATCGAGTAAGTGGCGTAGCATGGCAGCAGCGTCTCAAGTGAGTTCGTAGGGAGTCATTACAGAGATATTGTCATTAGATATGATATAACGTATGTACAAGGGCTACTGGAAGTGCAAATTAGGAATCTGTGTAGAAGCTAAGATCAGAGAAGACCGTGGATTAGTGAAACATGGTTGTTTGTTAGAATTGGAATGATATTATTATAGTATTGAGTAGTTAGTGGCGAGTGAACGGGTGAGTGCGAGGGACTCCGTTTGTTGCTGTTTCCCATGGAAGTCTGCCTGTGTTGCATATTGATGAGAGTCGATCATCACTTCTCTCTCTCACTCACTCTACTCCTCGGTTAGTTGGTTGATTAGAAAAACACCTGAGTTTCTGGATGAACAGGAAGGTGGTCGGAACATTGCAGGTGTGGGAAAATGCTAATTCTTAGGGTGTCACACCGACCGACCCTACCAATTCATTCTACACAACAATATCTACTGCCACTACTTAGGACTGAAACACGGTCGTCCTCGTACTTTATTTCTCCTTCCACCGCCCGTCTGTATCAAACTCAATTCTCATAATGAGCAAATGAACAACGAGAGCTCGAGCTCATGTTGAACCAGAAGCTAAGACACCAATAAGTATGTATGTACATACACCATCGCTCTCTCTCTCTCTCTCTCGTACTCACTGTTCAACTTTATTCAACTTAAAAACTTCCATTACAGCTATGTATACAAGAACCAGTCTCTCAGGATCGGACGTAACGTAACGTATTGAATTGACAGCGGAAATGGATGGTCAGGCAGGGAGTCCTTATTCTCATCCTATAGGAAGGAAATAATAGCCGATATATACGGCAGAACAAACTCGCATTACATTTTCTCCGTTTCCATCCACTTTATCCCTCTATACATACCTACATACCTGCCTCTCTCAACTCTCTACATTGTCTATCTAGATATATGCAGTACATAGTATCTCTTTTCCATCCCCAATCAACACGTGCACCCAGTATGCACTATTACTGCATCCCCAGCTACTCTAGATACTAGATAGAATGTTAGTAATTCTCTCGGCAGTCAAAGGCTGGTCTTGCGACTTACCTACATACAATGAGTGACATTTCACGTAGGGAACTTGCAGTCGATTTTTTTTAATTTCTTCTGTAACACAACTACAATAATTATTATTTCCACCTACACCCACACACACACACATACACACACACTCACACAGACACCACCAGTACCACCACTACCAGGGTAAGTGTGTCCTCTTCATTTTTTTGTAATGCACGTCAAGTTATTTACTAACGGTTCACCTGCCTTCCGTTTCCATCACAAAACCTGTATGTGCCTCTCTCGAACATGTATTTTTGGACATTTCCTTTTTCTTTTGTTGTTCATTTTTTTCTTCCATTTAATAGTTGATGTATCCAGTACACGATTTTTGCATGCACAACGAGAAATCTTGATGGAGTAAGTGAAGAGAATGTGTGAAGAAGGTGCTTCTGTTCACTGCTGTTTTTCTGCTCATACTAATGCCAGTACTAAAGGTCGTTCTCGTTAGGCATGTACATACAGCGAAAATTAATCGCTCAATCGTAGAAAAAAATTGTGTCAATTTAAAGGGGTGTACTTGCAATGTTTCCACGACTGCCTTTAAAGTAACAAATGATAATTCAAGTACATACACACATAAGAAAATATTGCATAGGATATATAGGTACATGTATAGTTAGGTAGGTATAGCAACCCGCGTTATATGTATATGCATAGTGACTGGTTCCTCTTTTGTCTCATATGAGGTTCTTTGGAGGTTTAATAGACTTTAAGCTAATTTATGGCATCATGCCTACGGCCTCTTCGAAAACTCTTTAGCACCGTCATCCTCATCAATCTTTTCAACTTAAGTATTAACACATCATCTTGACTATCAAACACATCTTTGCATTTGTCGATCCCTTGTTTCTTTCACACAACATTAGACCCACATGAGTTATGTATGTTTGTATGGCCACTCATACATTGGGCAGTTTGTCAGAATCAGAATCGGAATCGAACTAGTTGGAAATCAAGTAATGTACTGTCAGACTTACCTTTCAGGGAAAGGCAAAGGTTTTTAGAAAGGCAATACGAATTACAGTAAAATGCAATAATATAAGCTGAATGCCAAAAAGGTTTGCAAGAATTTCTCTTAATATAGCAGGTAATTTTAACAAAACAAGATTTCGACTCTCTTGGCTAGAAAATAAAGGTAAACAGGTCCAAAATGTGTATTTTAAAGCGTTACTATTGCATTGGAGCTATACATAGCTTATACTTGTATTATGTAAGTGCATTAATTACATTTAATTATATTTAATGTTGTTTTCTTACCATTACAACAAATATGTTCCACTAATACAGCCACCAAATGGATTTTTAAAGCTTTTTTTTAAAAGCAAAATTAATGCAAAATGCACAAGATAGCAAGAGATAAGTTCATGTATACTTACTGATACACCTTGCTATAGGAGTATTTGGACTCCCCCTTGAAGCATATGTAGGGCTTGTGGAGAAACGATTATTAAATTTTATCAAGAAGAAATCGCTAGTAATTCACACCTAAGAAACATGGAAAGGTTAAATCGTTTGCTCACCAGCTTTAATCTGATGGAAATGACCTTCAAACTAGTCTACCATGACAGATCACAAGAGCTACCTCAACACATGCAACAGCATAAATACGCACTTTGACCATACGTAATGTCATGCTACACGACTCAGTTCTTTTTCATTACGAAATGTTTTTAGATTATCTTTCTCAGCTCCCTCTGTATACATGTAGGTATGTATCTATAATTATTTCCTTATGAACACTAAAACATTGGTAATTCTAATGACTAAATTATTTTGTGAGTACAACTCCAAGTTGCCATTTGAAAGCACTAGTTTGGACATGTTTTTGAGGGAAATATTTTAATGAAGGAGTCTTTTGAGCTTTGCTTTATTCGTGATGTATACACCTAGTATATAGTAGCCAGTGAGTTAAATCATTGGAAGTAAACTTGCAGTCATAATTTAGGTTATGTTCATTACATGAACACGAATGTGAAGTTACGCTACATTGACGCAGTCGTCATTCAGAGGTAGAAGAGATTTGAGATTTGAGATGTTAAATCGGATTATTATCGGATCGACTTGACTTGAGCTTACAGAAGAAACAACACGCTTGACCCACTTTGTCCGTATGTTTCTCTATAGATTTGCTTGGGTGCAGGAGCTGGAGTCGAGCAAGTAGTTGTTTAATAAAAAGACTTGTTGCTTTTACTTAGGAGTAGTCGAATTTCCAAGCTTGTGTGTAGCCGCATTTTATGCAAGTTTTAACAGTGCACAGTACAATCACCAGTCAAAGTATGTACTAGCTACCATTTGGTCTGTTTTATGCAAAATGCAGTTTGCACTTCTGAGCTCACGATCAGTTACAAAAGTATAGCTATGGTCGTCATAATGTGCAGCTCGCGTAGATCGAATTTCAATAGCACAAAAGTGCTTGAGCCAAATGACAATTTAAATGCTATTTTATTAACGAGTAAAGTTCTGTAATTCACTGTCAAATTAAGCAAGGAGCTCAAATCGAATGGGGAAAAACTAAGAAAAACTCATATATATTGCTTTTCCAAGGTACCTGCATGTGTTCATCACTTCAGCCGAAAGTAGTAAAAGTAGTAAAAGTAAAGTGATGCTTTTAGCTATGCACATAAACACTATGTATACGTTTAAAATAAACAGAAATATATGGATACATATATACGGCGGGTTTAAACGTAAAATGGCGCAAATCTTTAGAATCGGAATCGGAGTGCATGCATTTGAGGGGCTTTCTTGTGCGTTAAAACTTTAAATATTTTTACTTGAAAGTTTACACAGCTCTCAATTTGCAAAGTGGTAAAGTATTGGTATAGGTATTTATGCATTTGGGGAGAAAGGAACCCACGCCCAGCGTCAAGTTGAAATAAAATAGTTTGTTACATGAGGTGGTACTTAAGTTCACCGAAGATTATCACGCCAGTGAACTATTGAGTGAGTGAGTGAGACTCTCAGATGAGGTGGAAACGTGCACAGTTCATTCCGTAAACTTGTGAATGCTACTCTCAACTCAATGCACTGATTACATGGGGGGAATCAAAAACGGAGTGAGCACGAGAATTATTTACTACACCACGCGTTTTCCTTCCATTACAACTTTTGTGGAATACTGACAGTGAGTGTACTTATGAGAAGGTGCGTTTTATGTATCAAAACGAGTGATTCTCGGTAGGAGCAGAACACGAGTCTCCACGTTTTTATGAGACGTGAAATTTGATATTACAGCTTCAAAGTTGAGGGAAGCAACGGAAGAACCAAGAGGGAAAAAACCAGGCTTTTATAGGAAGAGATACCCTATATCCTTGTATTCTGAGGAACTTATACATATAGGCATGAAATTGTAAGCTGACGACACTTGCAGACGACGCGAGGCTTGAAGGTATTTTGGAGCATTTTTTGTAAAGCGAATATTTCTTCTCAATTCGTGAGTCATTAAAGAGTTTATGCGAACACAAAATACCTGTCACATTTTCAAATAACCAAATGTGTATTGACTTTTCAAGTGTCTGTGAAATTAAACAAAAACTTTACTTCGGCACTACATTCTTCTTTTACCAGTTTTCCTATTCGCTTCAAATTTCAGTGATAGGGAAGTCAAAAAATGTGTGACCTATCAGCGCAAAAGTCCTAAAGTTATCTATTTTAAAGAAGTAAAACCTGACGGAATACAAATTTTGAGTCAGTATAGATTTGGCTGGGACATTTGATTGGTCTTGTAGTTTGTTAAAAAAGGATGAAACTGCTGAGCAGCAAACCTGACCAAGCATAACATTGAGATCGTCAATGACATTGCATCGTCACTGCTGGCACTGGCACTGGCGGTTCCGGCAAAATATTTTGGTTATTCTGTATTAAAAATACAGAACCAGATATGTATGTACAATAAATAGAACTACACAATCAGACTGACGCGCATAAATGATGAGAAAAATGACAGGATTTGAGTTGGATTTAAATTCAAAATTCACGAAAAGGAGCTTAACTTATCATTTCTGTTTTTGTGACCGTGCATAAATGTTCAAGCTAAAGTTACTTAACTATAAATGTATTTCCATTCATTCTCCCTTTGTAATGCGTAAGTACTCACACAATTATCAATTTATCGTTCAACTGAAGCAATTCAGATAGATACATTAGCATCACCCACCATTTCTAGCTTAAATGTGAGCATTTGACTGCATATACCTACCCAGTCTAATTAAAACCTGTATAGTATAATATATGTACCTACGCTACAAGTTACAATGCAAAATTTTAGCCTAGCCATGCTCCCAAGCTGGATTTAGAAATCTCACTAGTCAGTTTACGTAGAAAAAAATTATTCTAGGAATTCAATAATTGCAGATATTATACACGAATACGAGTGAGATGAAAGTGTGATTCCAAAACAACTAGTTCCGGGAAATACACTGTTGAAATATGAAATCATTTAATAATTATTATTACTCCATGTCAAATGGTGGTAGCATTCCTCTCTCTCTCTCTCTGTACACTTTATACAACACGACACGAACAATTTTAAAACAAAACTAATTTTATAGATCATGTCAGTCTGAGCGTCAAAACTTACAGACATGTAGGGAGAGAGGGAAAAAATATAAAAATATATACGAAGCGTTATTTTAACCTGTCGTAACATTGGATTAAAGCACACAGCTTTAAGCTGAAGCAAGGCGTCGTACTTACACTATGTATATGTACGTAGGCACTTAATTGTATATCGATTGTGTAGACATAGTGGTATCATAATCATAGGATTGTAACCTACAACCGTCTATGTATATAACTATAGAAACTGTATCTCCCTTGCACTCATCTAAATTGTCATTTGTTGAGATAAAAGTCGACCATCGAGCCATCAAGTGACCGAGTGCTTTGTAGCTCAGAATGACATTGCTTTTTTGTCTTCATAAATGTTCGTACTCGCTCCAATCCTTATCTTAAGCTAGGTTAGGTAATTTATTTAATTCATTTTATTCACGATATAGCAGGCAGTGCACACTGCACTGTACTCTCTGCCTTCCTTCCATCCTAACGTCAGTTATTATAGTCGATTCCTTATACGTACGAATACGAGAGTGAAATCTAGAGTGGTACAAGTGTGTTCACATTTTTATCATAGAACCTGTACGACAGAAAATCCTCAATCCTTATAGGTACATTTACGTATATTCAAAAATTATAATTATTTATTATATATATATATGTATAAGCTACATAACAATGTGTATAAGTACCTCTCCTTTTGAACTCTACTTATGAGTGTGGTTGAGCACTTGATCATCTATTTTATGTGTAGTAGATAGGTACTTGTCAATGACATGAAATAATGCGATGTGCTCATAACAAATGCTCATGGATGCCTACTCAGAGTCAGACAAATTGGCAAGGTAACATCTGAAAAAACTAACCAACGGTGTGTGAGACTGACTGGAATTTAAACTGGAACATGTTCAATATGGCCTCAAGTGTAATAATATTGTGGCTGATTTATGTCCTTTGTATTCCCCTTTTATTTTATTTAATTTAAAAACTATACGCGTAAGCAAAGGGTTCACATTAAAAATAATCAGCTATTGACCCAAGTGGCACACGAGCAGTGATGATGTAAAGTAAAACACGAGTACCTCCTATTTGTCAATTTTCAATATTTCAATTTCGATTCCGTGTCTCATCCAGGCTTCCAGCCGTCCAAGTGTGTGAAGTTCTGCAGTGTTCTACTGAATTCCTTTGCATGAGACAAAACTTTAATAGCAGCTACATACTCACCCATTCCACGGTGTAATATTAATCATATTCGTACCCCTGTTTCTGCCATACGCTATGTACATGGATAATAATTAGGTACATTAATAGATAAAACAAAAAAAATAATAATCCCACATTTACAGTACGTCGCCTTACAGTACACTGCGTAGATATCTTCTCCATGGATGTCTTTCCATTCCCAGAACACCCAGACCTGAGCTCGTGTGGGTTTTCTGCATCCTCCATGAGGTGTACTAATAAAAAATGACGAGAGCCTGGCTCTTCAACAAGAGCTCCAAACCACAGGTGACAATAAACGTAATCCAGCCCTTTGTGTACAGCTACTTCAGAGCAGACAAGTCCCACAATACTCACAGAAACACATACATATATAGAGACTACAGCGACGTAACCTTTAACCAGCAGCCAAATGGACCCACACACACACCGTCCTCTGCAAACTCAATTATTGGATAATTTAACAAAAATTTTGATGGATTGTCTCCCCTATTTCCTTCTACACTGTACCCAGCGGCTGCAGTCTGCTCGGGTATACCATCAGTATAGCAGTACAGTAGATAGGATAGACATAATGTAGACAAATTATTAAATTAATACTAATTTATTTATTGATGAATATTCATACAGCAGTCCGCCAGGCCACATCATCCTAGCAGAATAGACTACTGTTAATCTGTTAGTACTACCAACCATCCATCCATCCACATCCCTCGTATTACTACGCTTTTATGACAAGACTTGCCGCGCATCTTCCACTATGCCGGCGAAGTTCTGACGGCATCTTGCCGCATCACAATTTCAATAAAAACGTTGTCATTTTCTGTTCGATCTTGCGGTTCTTTAGTCAAAATTCTTACATATAAGCAACGAAACGACTATTTATAGTCATTAGTTGACGTATTTTATTGGACCGTTTTCTCCAGTATCATTAGGGGTGGCTTCAAAGTCGATCACTTCTAGGGGCAAGCGAGAAAGTCTAATAAAACTTGAATTGCACACACATGCCATGATGCATCGGAGTCGGAAAGGGAGGGAATCTTCTACAAAATTTGAAAAGCAGCGTTTTTAAATGTTGGGGTTTTATGTTTTATTTCAAAATACCTCTGTAATATTTTGAATCTACAACATAAAGGAAATCATAGACGGCGGAGGGAGCCCGAAAGCTTCCTTTACTACCTACCTAATTACTAATTATAATGCTAATTGCTAATAAGAATGTAATTGTAATTATTACAGTAAGCACACACGTACAAAGAGACAAGTCCCCAGAATTAATCCCATTACGTTTTGAAATTCAAGCCATTTTTTATTGGAGTAAAAAGACTTAAGTTATTATGGCTCAGACGAGCTGGAAAGCATGAGCCACAAAAATACAGCACAGAGCCGATATATAGTGTGGTAGGATCTTTATAAGAGTACGAGTACAAGAGCTCTTGACTTTCGTGTCTTCTATACAAAAGACGTATGTAATAAGCAAACTCTGTGAGGGTATGGAAAAGCCAAACCATAGCGTATAGAGGCAGAGAGAGAGAGAGAGAGAGAGACGAGGCGAGAGACGGCTGCTGGCTTAAAGTCAAGCTTTGTCTACTCACTACCACCAATACATTTGCCCTTACATACCTTTATACCAGCCGTGTGGGGATACCTGTAACAAAAAACCATGTTTGAAAGGTAGATATAATTGTAAAAGCTCGTAAGTGAAAAATAGCTATGTCCACATACTAGAAGATAGAGAGAGATAGAAAAAGCTACATATAAACGTTTATGCACGCGTTCGTAAGTGCTTTGAAAGAGGGGGTCTCATCGCAGACAGTGGTAAGAGCACTATGAGATTTGAATCCCATGCTTGCAGTCTCTTTTGGGTCGTCAACAAGTGAGGTTCTTATCCAACGGTGGGAAGTCAGGACGTAACTACGTGACGGTGTGTATTATTTATAATCTAACGAGAGAATAGTTACGAACGAGACAGTGAGCCAGCCAGTCCATGGAATCCTCCGCATCTCGACTAAAAACCGAGTCAAATAAATTCAGGAATTAAATCCACCTTCCCCCCAACAACCCAACAACAACTGTCAGTATTGGTATTCAAAGTAGGAACTCATCAAGATTTCTGTTCAGTGGATGTGAAGGAAGGAAGGAAATTGAATTAATCAGCTACGAAGAGCGCTCCAGTCTATATCGACATAAAATCTTAATACAGTTCTGGAAATAAAAATATTACGAGAGAGAGAGAGAGAGAGACGGTGTGTGGAGAAGTAGCTGGAGCAAAGTGGGATTAGAATACAGAACTGGTAGTAAGAAGTCAAATTATTTTTGATATATAAATATTTTCCCAACTTACTCAGTCAAGTGTTTATTTATTGAAGACGATTTGTCAATAATCTTAACAGTAGCCTACAAATAGCAACATCAATTAGAAAATCGTACCGTGCCCCTGTTTTCTTCCCATTGTTGAGTCATAGTTGTTGTATAAACATGATTGAGTTTTATGAAGCTCATTTATTATTGTGCTAGACTCGATGAGCATTGGATAACTGAGAGAAATAATTTTTAATTTATAGACGTTGATTGATCCACCCACTTTGATGGTTGAACGAGGTCAATTGTTCCGAGGAGCTAATATAATATTATATCGCAATTTATTTTAATGATACTTCTCTCTATGTATGACCCTAAACAACAGTCAGTGCTAAGTATAAACAAAGTTCTCTAGCAGAATATATATATATATATATTAACTACCAACTCTATAAAATCTTTGTGTAATTCTAAGAAAAACCCTTATTCTTGGGAGTGCTACGATCCAACGTCAAACAGTACAATTTTAATATTTTTTTTTCTCTTCTTCTTCTTCTTCTCCTTCGTCTTCTTCTTCACAATTCCATTTGTTATTGACATATTTTCGTTTTCGTTATTTATCCATTCGAAAATCAATCCGAGTGTCAAGAGGAAAGAGAGAGAGAGAGAGAGAGACAAGCCTTCTTTGATTTGGGACATTTCTTTCTGTTTGAACCTCAAGAAAGACTCTTTGTGAACAAATTGTTTGAACTTTTGTGAGAAGCAATAATACAGTTACACACCCAACAACAATGGAAGACTTTAAAAGTGAGTATGGTTTCCCGGTAAATATGGGACCGGGTGGTGGTGGTGGTGGTGTTGGAGGCGGCGGAGGCGGCGGCGGCGGCGGCGTGGGTGGAGGTTACCCGGATTCGCCCTACGGTATTTATCATCATCATGCCCATCATCACGGGCAACATCAACACCCCACCATGGAGGAGTGGTCTCTCCGAAATTCTATCCCACAGAATGTCATGCCACCGAATCCCAACGGAGTTTCAGAGAAATCCAAGAAGGAGCAGCGGATTCGTCGTCCCATGAATGCTTTCATGGTTTGGGCAAAAGTGGAGAGGAAGCGGTTGGCTGATGAGAATCCAGATTTACACAATGCTGACTTGAGCAAAATGCTAGGTGAGAGACAATTTAACAATTTAACAATTTTACGTACTACATTTCCCAAACTTCCTTAGATTATGATTTATTTCTTTATTGTCCCTTCCTTCTGATGAACATCCACTAGACATTATTATATTTTATTCACACTCAAAGCAAAGCACTGTGGCTCGGGCTATTTATTATTCTGCAGCGTTACTACTAAGTACTACTACTACTGCTGCTGCTACTACTACTACTACTGTTACGGGAACGTGCGCATGTGATTTTTTCCCTTTTTTTTATGATGTGCATATAAAATATTTAATTAGAGAATGCTCATCACACGTTTAATTAAATTAAGAGTTAAGCGTTTACGTGACATGAGAAAATATTATAATCTCTGAGCTCACAGGAGCAAATATTGTGACTAAAAAAAAAGGAAATCAGCAACGTGGGGCTCTATAGAGATACGGATAGTTCTAGTTGAGGAAAACAAAATCTACAAGCTCACTCCTTGTGTCAACATAAAAAGTAAAGTATACATAAAATCCTTGAAGCTTCTGTGATACTACGGTAATAATCGTCGTAACAAGTTATGACTGACGACTTTTCGTGCCAATTTGCACTCAGATACTATTATTTACTCCGTACTATAACTTCGTCGTCGATAGTCATATGTGGTGTATGTATGTATAGTTAGAACATAAGACAGATTATCAACATGTAGATTAAAGATAGAATCAGGGAGCTTTCTAACTTTTGCCGCTAATTTTTGGTAGAATGCCAATGTATAGGGAAAGAGAATGAAAAAAAAAAATTCGTCCTGCTGTGTCTACAAATAATACATGAAAAGAGACTTGTATTTGTACGCTGTCAATTTTGGCAGTTCCTACAACAATAGTCGAAACCAAACAACGTGCGTAGCGATTACGGTATATATAATGATTACAATAGATCGTATCTACTTACATGCATTCATCAATATTATTTTAATTATTCATTTTCAAGTATACATCCGTATTGTGATTGTCATTTCGGTATATAATTCAAGCCTCTGTTCTATTATTACATATTATTGTAGTATTGAAGCATAGTGCTGGGGTACATGTGGGAAATTGCATTTCTTTCCAGAAAGTCCTTAGAATCTGTCTAATAAGTAGCATAAATATTCTCCACACCGAAATGTCAATCAATACCACATTCCTGGAATGTATGCGTAGAGCGAAAAATTAAAGTTACATGTACATACACGTAGTAGGAAAGTAAAAAAGAAAAAAAAAAGCTTAAAAATCCTTGAATGTCAATGCCTGCATTTATATATGTGGACTGTAAGCAGCTCTGTATCCGTAAATAACTTGTGAAATGAATACTAAAAAAAATATTGTAAAGTTCCAAGGTGTCAAAAGCTCATTGCATTGCATTGGTGTCTTGTCTTATTGGGAAATTTTTAATTTTTTTTATTATGAATCTATTTCCAGTGAAAAATAGATCTTTTATGATCATGCGTCATTATGACGAACCGTTAAAAACCTCTTATTATTGAGCTCATAAAAAAACCTCTGATTTTTTATTTTTATGACTTTCCTATAATGACAGTAGTAGTTGGTCGGGGGATTTTAATTTTATATTAAATTAGGAATCCGCCTGTATGAAATTAAAATACTATAATAATATTATAATACTTTGCCATTTATTGACGCAGTCGCAAAAACTTCCAAGCTGCTATGTACTGTAATAGCAACAGCGAGCAACTACCGCTACTTACCTAAGTAGGTACGTGCCTACTATAACCGTTATTGATTTTCTCATGAATTTTATCCTTTCGCAGAATACATTATTAATTTACTAATATTCTTCCAATTCCAATGAGTAAATAAAACTCTGTCATTTCTTGGGATATTTCGACTGGTATTAGTTGGTATAAGCAGCGTCTATTACAAAGTTAGGGCTGCAACCGCTATAATGAGGCTATAGCCTTGCTTTCCTTGGTACATAATTATATAGGTATATAAATAGTCAACTTGCGACTATAGTTTTGCCATGTATGTATGTACGTGATGGCGGATAGGATCGTTTAAAAGGCTAGATATTAAAATAAATGACTAATAATTTAATGTTGAAGCTTACTAGGTAGATATTTCTGATAGTAATTAAACATTAAAATGCTCCCAGCAGTCACCTTTACCTGTGCAACATAATATGAGCGACTATTCTCACATTCCACAAACAAGTCTTACAGTTGTTGGCTTAAGTGACTCTCATCGTTTAGACTGAGAGATAAAAAGGATTTTTAATTTAGTTACGACCAAGTTATTATGAGCAGTCAGTCCCTAACCACTGGCACTATTAAGAAAGAACGGTAGCAGTGTGAAATGTATATGATAGAATAATGATGGATTGCAAGTCAAGAACAAATGCTTGCCTTTTTCCATATCAGATCCTTGCATGCATGGCAGTCGTCCGTGAATTCCATTTTATTTCATTTACACTGGTCAGTCTCCGTCTAGCTGTCTTAAGTATCTGTATCTATGTACATTTATTTCATTTCTTAAGCTATACATAGGTACAGAGATAGACATACACATAGTTAGATTAATCTCTATCATTTTCCTATTTTCTGTTGTATGTCGATCTCATGTCAGTTTGTGCTTGTACACTAAAATTAAAGGCATAAAACAAGAAAGATTATGTAACCTGTGATAAATACAGGGAGTCAGCTGTACGTAGGTACACGGTAGTATTAATGTAATTAATTTCACTTAGTCTACTGATTTCAAGCCAAGGTAAAATGAAAAAATTCCTGATAAATAAAACGCAATGTGATTTAGAAAACGTGAGTGCATATAGTGTGTGTATGTATGACCAAGAATAATATGCTCAAAAGATAGTTGTAATTAATATTGTTATCATCCCCTTGTACGACACATTCTTACTAAACGTTACTATTCATGAAATGCAACTACAGCCAGACACTTGAACATAGACGGAATGAATGTGTGCTTCATTATAATTACGCAGTATTTAGATATTCAATTTACGGGGAACTCTCATCTGTCATGAATTTAAAGAGTCTGAGTCAAGTTAGAATCATAGGAAAACTAGGGATTTTAAAAACAAGCAACAAGAATTACACAAACAACATCAACAACTGACTAGTGAGAAAAGTTAGGTCGTAGGTTACTACAGAAGTTATGTATGTACATAGTGACACGTACGTATTAGCTGAGACGGTGATGGAACGAGAGGATTTTAGCTTTGAAGTTGTTGAATTTTTCTTGAAAGGTTTCTACAGGGTTGTTGGCGTGATTGATTCAGAAATCTGGAGTTTTGACTTTCATTGTCAACTATAAATAAATTTGATTTTTTTTAATGTACAACTTACCCAAGTTAAAAAATAGATTAATAATAATAATGAACCATCAAAATCTATAATAAATTTCTTATGACTTATTTTGTTTACAGTTACAGTTATTGGCAATAATTTTTTTTTCGAGCTCCTTGCGTATATGTGCATAGAGAAAAAAACTTTAAGAACCAAAACTGTGTTTAGGATCCTTCGTGACTGTATACATATACATACTAGAGTGCATTTAACTGCCTTGCCTTCCAGTATACACTACCACTTCCCAATATGAACATTTCCATATTAATTATCGAGCATAAAAAAAACTCACTTCTTCGAACACTTCTTCTTATTACTCTCCTCCCTGCCTCGACGACTAATGAAATTCGGAATCGGCGTTATAATAAAATATAAAAATGAATGTTAAGTGTCAACACGTTGACTCAATCGACGATCCACTGAGGGCAAATACTTGTATATTCCCAATATATTCTAATGTAGAGCAGCACAGCACGGCTCTGTTTTATAATTATATAGTCAAGTATGTATGTAAATCCTCTTACATAAATTCTCTGCTCAATTCTTATTTGCTGTCACAGTGGCCTAAAATCGAGAGAGACAGTCCTTTTCTTGCACATTTCTTCGATTCGGATTTGTCTCAGCGGCATTACAACATCGAACGTGCGATGAGGAACTGTAACAACACCAGACCAGCACTAACTAGTAAATATGAATTTATAATAGTAGTAGTAGTGCCAGTCCAAAATACCAAAATACGGGGCATAGGAATAATAATATCTGCGTCGGGAATTCCGAGCAACGAAACTCAATGAACGACGCCGCAAGAAACGACCAGAAGCTCAAGAGTAAGAGCTCAAGAGCTCAAGACTCGATTTTGTGTCATTTAAAGTCATGTTATTATTACACCCAGCATTGAACTTAATAAGCGTAGAATATTATTAATGTAATTTAAACCCAAAGCGACTCATTTCAGACCTGCTCATCGTCTATTGGTGAGTGGTGAGTTATGCATCTTTAGTTTTTGAAACTTGAACACTTGCTCACATTTGATTATCAGTATCATTACGGAGACAGAGACACCACGGTCACGCAGACAGGGAGACTGTACACATTTTACATCCACTGCCTCCATTCCATACTGCTATATCCGTATTTCTCCCTATAAGTGAATGTTGGGTCGGTGGCAATGCCTACATTTATGTAGTCTATTGAGTTAATTTATGGAGTTGAGTAGCCAGTAGCAAATGTACCGTTAGTAACAACAGTCTAGTTTCCGACGGAAAAGACAAGTCGTCGGAAAGTCGCTATTTTATTTTACTAGTTTTGAGTTTTAAGTTGAAGCTTGACTTCAACTACCCACTTCTTCTCGGCCGTCAGCTCTCTCAGCATTGTGTGTAGGTATATGCCTATAGCTATAGCTATAGTGTGAAGTGCTGGTGTATCATGTATCCCTATGTGAACTAATCAAGCTGGGAGTTCTGCACAAAAAATGGGCAAACTACACACACACACGGCTTGAGCAGTATATCATGTGCTACATTAGTAAATTATTTATGTTGTTACAGAAAAGAGTAGAGCGTAGAGCAAGCTACTTTGATGCATGGGAGTTCAATCTCTTAACATCAGCAACAGCGATTATTTTGCCAGTTCACAATTTCATTTTACAAATGTGTAAATCTCATACATAAAAGCACGAGGTACATATATGTATGTAGGTACCAGTACAAGATATAAATTATTAGATTTTCTTTAAAAAAATATTTTTATCGCATAAATTGATCAAATGTCACAGGCGTACCCATTTTTCCTATAGTATTACGTATATAGTAATTATGCACGTAGTATTAGACGGTTGATTGGTATTCGTAGGTTAAACTATGGTGATCAGTGGCAGTATGAACATAGCCACCTAATTATATTTATATCAACATTTATTTACGATACTTCCATCAAACTATACAGTTATATTTCTGAGAAGTTTGCGTGTCTGTGTATGTTACTATGCCCATTTGCCACATGGAGTCCCTAAGAAAAACATTAATCGAAATGCAAAATAGTCAAAGTTTGGAATGTACCTACCAAGGTAGGTTTGCAGTCGTAAGTTATAAGGAAATAACAATAGAAATACATAGGGATGGCAAAGCAGATGGGAAAGATTTGAAAATTGTAAGATGAGACCAAAATTGTGGCCAATAGGACTATGCTGTGCTATATGTACTTTTACTTTGATATTTCATGTGGACAATTTTTCCAGGAAAAACTATGCAGTCGTTGGAAAATTGAGTGTACATGTCAAACGCTGACCCAAGCTTATTATGAAGTAGGTGATTAACTCACGTGCAAATACGATTTTCATTTTACAGATAGTTTGGATGGAAGTAGAAGCTTTTAGTGGGTTATTGGTCAAGGAATTATGAGAACAGGCGGAATTTTGGTCGTTTGGCAGTATGCAAAGTTTTGCTTAAGATGACACAGACAATTGCTCATTCAGATCCGCACTCATCAGTCCACTGTACTGTAGAAATGGATGAGGAAGGGAAAAAGGAAAGAAGTTAATAATGGTTCATTAGGCGGGTAAAGTGAGGGACTAGAGACTAGAACAGAGAAGAAACTGGAAACTGAAGTCACAACATATTGACACTAATTATAGTTTCCGGTGACGACGAGGAGTCAGTCCGACGATTGCCTACAGACCTTACAGAGATAGTGTATTCTCCACTGATTTATTAGCCCATTAACTTATCTCGTACATTTAACCTTGTAATCAAACTAGCCTTGCCGTCTTTTGTAATTGAAGAAGGGAAATTAATATTATCCGAGTCCATCTGAAATTGATCTCTAATCCGGACTTATTAAGATAGCATATACCGTACGCCGTTCATAGATAAATGACTGTAACGTAGGTAACGTCATGAAAGGAATTCAGGAATCTTGATTTACATCCAGAAAAGAACTAAACACGTGTTAAGGTACCCATAGCTAAGGTAGGTAGGTACGTAAATGCCATTCATTTTTATTTTTTAAGTTTAAAAACGTCCAAGTCCAAAGTTCTGGGAATCAAACAAAAACCCTATAACTTCTTTCAAATTGCTAGGGAAATGCTTTCTGGTTGGGGCAATTCCAATGGGGCAAAGAGGGAAATTAAATTTTGTGCCTCTGACTGTATATCTAAGGTATCCACGTGCTAGCTTATTGAACAGAAGCCAAGTGGAATAATTAGCGATTAGATTTATTTATGAAATAGTAATGATCGTTTATGAGTTAGCCCTAATGCAATTATCATAGCTTATAAAACATACATAAATATATGCATGTATAATGTATGGGCTCTTATTATAGTTGGAAATGACACTCTATACCGCCATAGAAAATATGCATGTTGATAAACAAATTATTGTATTTTGCTCAACATTATAATACACTCATAAAATTACTTCCTACTTGCATATACACAAGCCCTCATTCTCATTATTGATCAATTGAACAATTTAGCATTGAATTTTTTAAACAGATATTCCTATTCTACAACAGTTAAACATTTATAATGATAGTCATATTTCATTTCCATAGTCAAATCCTATAGTATGTAGTTCCATGCAAGCCAATTTAGGATCTAGCATGTGCTTTTTATTGCGGAAATACGTACATTTTTTAAATCCATGGTTATTTGCACTGTATACAAGTAAAGCAAAGGTTTCTCAGCTCAAGATTTGTTGACATGATCTGGGTTTAAGTTGTCGATGGAGCTATAGGCACGTTTCTGCCAACAGTTGTCTGTCGACGATTTCCTGTAAATATATACCTACCTATGCAGTATTGAGTCATTAAGCTTTCTTGCTGTTGAAATAATAGGATGTTCTAGCTTCTTGGACGTCGACTGCTCATACACTCCTATGAGCAACTACGAACTAAATACAATATTATTATTATCTAGGTAAAAATTATTGTCGTACGCAAAAATGGGGAGGTTCGATGAACTGTAAGTAACATGAGAAACTTTTTAGTTCGTATCCGCTCGACGTAAAATGTACAAAACTACTGATTTGATTTAAAAATCAAATAAAATACTTGTTTTCAAACTCTACCCAAGGACTTACACAGTTTGGAGAGCTGGGAACCAAGCTTGTATGTATATACAGAGACCGTCGACTCTAGGCGAGGCGTAGTAGAGTAAATGACTTTGGACCATGCTTGTGAAATACTTGGGCAGTGAAAATGCTTTCCTACAAAATCTATAGGTATGCTACAAGTAAAATAAAAACATGCGTCTACTGCTCGTAATCCTGAGTAATGAGCAAAAATTTATGGCTTTGGTCATCGGATGTTTTTAGCTCGCTAATGAATGGAAGTTGTACATGTTTCGTACTCGTAAATCCCTATAGGAAGAAATCACGGCACAAGTCCGGTAGCTAACAATGTAAAATTTATTTTTTAAAAATTTGCCATAATTAATATACATACAAGGCAATATTCCGAAGAACTATCGGTATTTCGGCAAATCATTTTAAGCATCCTTCAAGGAATTTAATACGGACATGTGGATAGCTACAGTGTAAAGGTAGACAGCTTAACTTTGGTAGGTATAGTGTTTGCAGTGTATAGGTAGTTAGGTTCCTATATGCAGTATAGACAGGAGTTTAATGTAGGCAAATATATTATCATGCGTGAGAAACTTCTTATTTCCTTTTTCAGATTGTTTTTTTTACAATTTACACTGATGTGTGTGGTGTGTGTGTGTGTGTGTGTGTAGTCTACGAAGGAACAAATTGGTGATTCCCTGAGTTGGATGTATGATAACGGTTGGAAGTTAAAAGTACATTATTACACTTACTAGATAATTTGACTTTGCATGAGAAATCAGACAAAGTTTGGATGGCCTAAATTTGTGAGTTCATATATATAGTGGACGAGTCCCCTTGAATTTTTAAATTGCTTGACAGAACCGCGCCCGCGCCTCTCTCCATGTGTCGTTAGTTTTACAACCTGTGTAAGTGTAGGGAAGGATGTGCACTGCATACAGACGGACACATTCCTGTGGTTCCCTAAGTTAGTTGTACTTGTAACTTTGTAACCCACAAAGTATGTGAGCATGTTAGCAAATTGTAAAATTGTAGGAGGTTGAGTTTCAAATAATTAAATTTTTATAAGACTAACTTGGTACATATTAGCTTTAGCTCTAGCTTGGGAAAAAATAAGAAGAAAAAAAAACGTGCGTCTGCATTCATCGTCAAAGATGGTTAAATAAGGACTGTGCGTAGCCTAATGTGGTGACTTGCGTTTCCACCATGCTCTCTCTCACTCACTCACATCCATCAAAGAGCCTTTGCGTCAAAATGCACCAGGTAAGCTACATACTGTACATATGTACCTACTTTGAGTTGGCCTGAGCACAGGGTCTGTAGTCCGTAGTGGCAGCCACCGTCATCGTCACCGTCTTTTGGACCGACCATGAGTCCGCTTGACCAGCCGAGAATGACAGGATAAACTAATATTTGAATTTGTAGTAGAGGCCTGACCTCAGTGTCCACCTTACCTCAACATCTCCAACCGTTTCTATCGAGGCAAATCGAAGTTGAAGCTCACATTTTTCGAAGTAGTAAGCATGCCTCTGCTGTGCGCTTTTTCTACACTGTGATTTCATTATATAGGTATTGTATATGCTGTAAGCTCCTCTGCATGGCATGGCATGGATCGGTCTGTGGGGGGACAGAAAGATTTTTGCCTTAAATTCACTTGCACTTGGCCCATTAAGATAACGTGAAATCGAAAAATAAATGCAACAGGTGGAATTCGATGCAAATTAGAGTTTAGACGCTCCAGTGAGTCCAATCTACACGGTTCGCTGACTGCCGCGTGGCTCTCCTTTGGCTCATTTTTAGTCAAAGAGCTCTCTGGCCATGCTGGGAACCTCCGTACACAATTTGGTTTAGAACACTACGGCATGTGGAGAGCCTCTTTTTTCCTGGCATGCCTCATAAGTCCGTCCGCTAGTACGGTCACAGTTTTGTTGGTATAGCTATAGCTGTATGTATGTGCATATATACTGTTTTGACAATGTTTGAAGGCATTTAGTAAATTTTTGCTACACGCCTTGGAAGCTGTGTGCCCTGCAGTCGTGCCTGGACTCTGGTTAAACGGAGTTTAATGTGCAGTCTAATTCATACTTATTGGTTGGAACAAAGGGATGCAAAGTCACTTTCATTTACGTCCGTTAGGAAGGGGAGCCATGGCAATGCAGTGCAGTGCAGTGCAGAGTGTGGTGATTAGCTCAAGCTTACAGTTTATGACTTTAAGAGTTTATCACATTTTTCCAGGACAGAAACAAGACCGCCACTTGTTGCCGACAAATAAAGCTAATCTTCATGAGCAATAGCTAATGAACAATCATTATTTCTTCTCGAGTGTTACTTCTCGCCAATTTACAATTAGCCTGAGAATAGAAACAACTGTAAATAATTCTCCCGAGAGATGTAATTATACTACGGAGAGGCCCATCGCCTCCGCCGTCAAGCACCAACACCAACACCAACAACTTTAACTTTATGATAAAAGTAAATTCTGTGCATTGGTCCGTTGTATAACTGCAATACCTTTTCCGAGCAAAAGATTTTATACTCGTGAGTTCACCATTCAGACGATTTGAATCTATTCGGTCATTTTGACACTTGTCTTTTAGTCCCGTCACAAGTCTTCCATGGATGATAATTCATATTATCGGAGAGAAGGCTAAGGGAATGCGTGTGTGGATGCTACTTATAGATGAATAAATCTTTTGTTCTTCTTCGATCTTGAAATCTACTTCCAACGGAAATACTCGTGTCAGTATAAGGACGTGAGGAGGTGATTCGGCTTAAATTTTTCATGTATTTTTCATATATTTTGTTACTAATTCTGAGAATAAGAGTCGAATACCTACCTACCACCTATACTTTAACTTCCGTTCCTGACCTTCGTACACAATTTGCACATTTATCATGGATGAGAGTACATCTCTCATGCTGTTATCAAGAATTTAAACTTAGAATTCCAAATTGAACGCTACTTAGGCTCACTGTCTGGTCTTATTCAGCATGCTGCGACTGTATCAGAAGAAGTAGACGTCCTTCCTTAGGTTATAGGAGTCAGTAAATCGAGGACAGCAGGATTTACATTTGCATACGTTACAAGCCTTGGAGTACAGCATCTCTCTGCCGATTTGAAATTCAGTTGCGAGGGCTTCCTCGGTACAGAAGACAAGCACAAAAAATAATGCATTAATTGACTTTGTATTTTTAGTTTTGACAGAAGCACCCACCTGTATGACCCGCCCGTGTATGTATAAAAGGATAATCAAAGTAATTTGTCAGACGTTTATTAATTCAAATATATTGTGACTGTGAGATTGTCACGGCGAGACAGTGTCACTCATTTTGAAATGAGTTCTCAAAATACATATAACATGGGGAAATGACTTCAACTACGTACAGTCTTGAAGCCCCGTGTGTTAAATGCATATCTGGTACAATCTCTTGAATTAGTTTAATTAAATTACTGGGACATAGGATAAATTTGGGCTCATTAGTGAAGGCAGTATGACTCAGGCAAATTATTTAACTTGATGCACGATATCCAACAATATTCGTGTCAGTCAAGTCAAAAAAAAAATTTATATATATATATTTCTTAAGTTACTTTGTGACGCGGGCAATTAGACGCCTGAGTGATACATATATGTTTTACGTCCATTACAAGACCCATCGTGAAAGTTGAGAGTGTCACTCATGTACACTCATGACCTATATGTTCGACTCTTAAAGCTTAGTTCTTTGTCAGCCCAAACTATGTTTGATCGCCAAAGAATTCTCATTGGGCGCATAAGCTCAGCTCACTTTGTCCTAAACTCTGCCATTGCATTGCAGTAAGTATTGCACTGGCTTACAATAATTTCCTTTAAAATGTTAAAATGCGTTTATAATTAGCGTGTCCCGTGACATGTCAAAAGGTACAGAGAAGCAACTATTTTTCTGTTGTATGTTTTATCTGTTATTTAGATCTCTAGACATTTTTCTTTTTTCATAATAATATTTTATAATAATTATACAGAAGCAATTATTGTTTTGTGGGGTAGGCAGTGAAAAATTTGTAAACTTTTGCACTAATTCAAGCCTCAAGTCTCATACAGATATTGAATAAATGATGACACGCTCTCTCACGCACAAACTCCCAGTTCTCGTCAGTGGGATTGTGAACGCGTTGGAAATGTGCTGTTGCGGTACATTTAATTATACGAATACCACCAAATACAAAACTGTGAGTGGTTACAGAAGACTTCATGATCTTGCATTTTTTAACGCAGTGACAGGAGTCACCCCTATCAGAAAATCTATTATTCCATCAGAGAACTTTACTTTCAAAGTTCCACCCGGGTGAATGCCACTTCACCTATGTTATTATTATGTTGTGTTTATTATTATTATTATTACTACTATTGCAGGCCCTCATGCTCCCCTTTTCAGTACTTGTGCGTCGTATGAACGAATCTCGAGCAGCACCAAACAGACGCAATAGAGAGAGAGAGAGAGAGGGAAAGACTTAAAATCTTTATCCATCTAAAATAAATTCTTTTTCTTGTTCATGCATGAAATATAAAGAAGAATATGTAATGAGGAGAAGGGAAGTAGCAATGAACAATCCCTTCAGCTTCATACCCCCTCCTATATTGATATAGTGCTCTGAATTGGAATTTTTAAGTAAGACATAAGAGATCTTATAAGACATGATACGTATTACTAACTTACTTAGTTTGGTTTCATTTCAATCTCAGCCAAGCATGGAAAGACCGACAAGACAAAGTTAACTGACAATCAGATACAACGTAATAGCTGGCACATTTGTCCTTTCATTTGCCAGTGTAATATACACGCTTCTGTTCTGTACTATTTTTCATATCGATACATACATAGAGGCTATCCGTCGTATCCATTTCCTACAGACAAATAAGTACTTTGATTTTGGCTATTTTAACTCTTTAAGGTGGTATCTATCCTATTACGAAAGTTCCGCTCAATACTTTCAGTATTGATTTTATTTTAAGTGAGGTTCTACAAACGACCAAATAATTAGCCTGGGACTTCTTGAGCCTAGTTGTTAGCGTGGGGTATGGGAGAAGGGATTTTAAAACAAGAAAGAATGTACCTACCTGTGTACATATAATAGAAAATGTATAAGCTATAAGAATACCTACGTATATGTTATGTTTGAATTTGTAAGAGAAGGAGAGCCTTGCCGTTGCAATGGCTAAGTGAGCATGGCCGTATAAACAAAATGTGGAATAAAAAATGGTAACGTTACACACAGAGTAATAATTAGAGTTGGGAGGGTTGACATGATGCTGAGACGGTCGAGTGAATAATCGGAGTGAAAGTAGGGTGGAAGATTCAAACGAGTTGCATCAAAAGGCAAAAGCATCGGAAATGAACAGACAGACATGGGCTCTCCGGAGCTTGACCAAATTTTCTTCCAAGTCGAATATTATTACTTACACATATTCTGGCTCTGGTTACAAAGTAGTAGCAGATAGATACTTTATATGTATGTACCTACATACCTATTCCACCTTTCCACCCAATGAAAAAACAGTCAAAATCTCTGCAGTTTAGTGAAGGCCACATTAGCACAGAATCACAGACACCAACATTCATTAACAACACACACACACACACACTACACTTTCGTGAACTATATTTACTTTGCTACAAACATCATCCATTCCTCTACCAGTTTGTTGATTTTTGTGCTCACATAGGTACCTACATAGTACCATTAGATCAATTGGTGAGCTTCTATTCTTCTATTCTAGTGCCGAAAAAATGCAAAGAAATGTCAAATAAGTGTATAGATAAATCATTGAATCATAAAAAAATGAAAAAATGAGAATTAATTTCTTATTTCTGTGTACAGGGGTGCATGGTTTATTTTCGTAGGCTATGTTGTTGCATTGTTTTCGAAGACGGAGATGGGATTGCATGGGAGATGTATCTAATGTGTTTGTCTGGAGGAATAAAATGTATGCGGGCTAATACAATGAGAGACATCAAGTTGCGCTCGTATAGGGCAGACTCACCATAACCATGACCATAATAATAGCCGTATATGTGCCTACTGCAGGTATCTTTGAATTGCTATAGCAGATGCGTAATTGTGCTCATAAATACATACGGAAACCGTGCTCTCTGGAGAAAAGAGCAGTGCTCATACATATGTACATACATACTGTCAGAGTGTTGCGTTGCAGTGGAGATACACTGATGGTGATGCTGATGCAATCGTCTGTCTGTCTGTTCAGTCCTGTGCTCACCGGTTGTTTACAGAGATACAGAGGTATGCACGATGGGCACATGGCCATTTATTATGTATGGCCATGAGGTCAGAAGCAATGGAGTGGAACTGGAACGAATTTGTCATCGCTTGCCACAAAGTGTCTCACTGGTGGGTTCCTTAAACAGGTGATTTATGAATGGGCAAAGACTGTAAATCATATCCATTTAGTTATTACTTCCAACGACTCCTGCGCCGTGTGGGGATAAATGGATAAAAGTCTACAATTTTCTGTCCCAATTCCCCGCAAGTCCGTTACCTGTAGTTACCACCACCGCGTAATTTCTTAATTCCATTTTACACTTTGTTTCCAATCAATTTAATCAAAATTAAAATCAAACTCTTTTTATAAAAAGGTCGTCAAGGTTGAAGTTAATATAGACTTAAGC